>CAUYQG010175521.1:0-17675 GCA_963574415.1 Tarsius wallacei | reverse complement strand
TGCCCACTTTTTAATGGGGCTGTTTTGTTTTGTTTTTTCCTTTTAGCTCGTTTGAGTTCCGTGTAGATCCTAAATGTTAGGCCTTTGTCAGATATACAGTTAGCAAATATTTTTTCCCATTCTGTGGGCTGTCTCCCTGCTCTCTTGTTGGTTTCTTTGCTTTGCAGAAGATCGTTAGCTTGATGAGGTTCCACTTGTCTATCTTATTTCTTAAGGTATTGGACTGTAGAGTTCTGAATAGAAATTGGTTGCCAGTTTCAATTTCCATAAGGGTGTCTCTGCATTTTCTAAGATTCTTATAGTTTGAGGTTTTACGTTTAGGTCTTTGGTCTATTTAGAGTTAATTTTTGTGTATGGTGGGAGGTAGTGGTCCTGTTTCAACTTTCTGCATGTCATCAACCATTTTCCCCAGCACCATTTACTAAATAGGTTCTCCTCTCCCCAGTGGTAGTTGATGGAGTCTTTGTCAAAGATAAGTTGGTTGAAAAATTGAAGCTTTGCTTCCGGAATCTCTATCCTGTTCCATTGGTCTATGTGTCTGTTCTTGTACCAATATCAGGCTGTTTTGATTAATGTAGCCTTATAGTAAAGTTTGAAGTCTGGAAGTGTGATGTCTCCTGCTTTGTTTCTTTTGCTAAGGATTGTTTTGGCTATTCATGGTTGTTTATGTTTCCATATGAATTTCTGTATTGTCATTTCCAGGTCTGAGAAGAATGATGTTGGTAACTTAATGGGTATTACGTTGAATCTGTAGATTGTCTTTGGTAGGATGGACATTTTAACAATGTTGATTCTTCAAATCCATGAGCATGGAATATTCTTCCATTTATTTGTGTCTTCTTGGATTTATTTGAGCAGTGTTCTGTAGTTTTCATTGTAAAGGTCTTTCACTTCTCTGGTTAAGAAGATGTTGAGGTATTTCATTTTTTTGTGACTATTGTGAATGGGATTGTGCATTTAATTTGGGTCTCTGTCTGCTTTTTGTTGGTGTATAGGAATGCATCTTATACATGCATTACCACATTTAATCTTTAAAATAACTCTATGTGATATGTATTCTTTTCTATAAATAAAAATGACTCACAGAAGTTAAAAACTTAGCCAAGCCTACATCACTGGTAAGTACCATTACTGGATTTTGAATCCAGTTGACTGATTTTAAATATTGTGCTCTTAACCACTCTACTATATCTCCTCAAGGCCATGTGTTTATGCCTCAAAGTTGTATTGTGAATTGTAAGCTGTTAATTCACTGTCCCTGAGTAAGGAAAACACTGCTTTAATGATTTCATTAATGTATTTCTATAACTCCTTATCTTCTGACTTTGAAGCAGTTTTTCAGCTGACTAAATCCGTGAAGGGTTGTATTAGATAATGCCAAAAATATATCACAGGCTTGAAAACAGCTCATAGAATAAATAATTGCTTTTATCTTTTTCAATAGTTAGTTTTAGGGAAAGAATGTGGTCATTATATTGGAAAAAACTTGGAATTCAAGTTCCATATGACCTTAGACAAGTCATTTATCTTGGCATTGATTTTACCATATATCAACTGACAGTTTTGTCTCAAAAGTTTCTAGGTGTCTTTTGAGTCATAAAAAGTGGGAAGAATCATTGACATGTGAGATAGCAGTTCTCCTGAGTCCTACCTTTCTGTGAGTTTCTTTGACTAAGTTTAGACCTATGCTGCCACCAGCGAATCTTAGTTCTGACCAGAGATTTTGGCTTTCAGAAAATCTCTGTATAGGCTGGTATGGTGCACAGTTCTTTATGTAGATCCAATGACTGTTCTGAAAAATTGGTGCTTTTATTTAGGCAATAGACTTTTTCAGCTTGGCAATACTGATTATCTATCACCTGAGATATTCTGATTTTCACCTGCAACTTTTCCACTAGGTAGCCCTGTGATTTGTGGCAAGTGTTTGAGCCCTCCCAAATATTATTTTTCTCTAATGCATGATTTAGATTATCCCAACTGAAAAATTTCCTGGACTAGGACTATTTTTGTTAATACACACATGTGCACACACCTATAAATGGATATGTGTAGTAATAAATGAGCCAATTATTTTGATTATAATAATTATTCCAATATATATAATCACATTGTACACATTAAATACATACATTTTTAAATAACATTTTTGTCAATAATATATTTTCAGATAAAAAGAACCAAATTATGGAACTAAAAGTTCTTGTTATATTTTGTGATTATACCCAATATAGTGAAGTAATTTACTGAAACACTGCTATCTGTTTCGTTGCAAGGAGAGTCTTCTAACCCATGCTCTAGTAAATTTTTATATAACTACTACACTGAAAGGTATTTCTAGAAATCTGTGACTAAGAAAATAAATACATAAATATTGTTAAATTAGAAAATAAAGAAATTAAAATCAAAGTAACTTAAGAAAAATTTGATTTATATAACTAGAAATTCCAAAGTAGACCCAATCCGATTCAAATCAAGAAACCAAAGACTTCTTCCCTTATCTCTGTATCTGATACAGGCTCTCTAACTGTGGTTGACATGATAGCTACCAGCAACCTTAAACTTAAATACCATGGAATCAATCTTCAGTAGAAATAATCTTCTCAGCCGGGCTCGGTGGCTCAGGCTGTAATCCCGCACCTTGGGAGGCTGAGGTGAGTGGATTGCCTGAGCCCCGGGGTTCGAGACCCACCTGGGGAACTTGGCGAGACCTCATCTCTACAATAAATCAAAAAAATTAGCCGGGTGTGGTAGCGCACGCCTGTAGTTCCAGCTACTTGGAAGGCTGAGAGGGAAGGATCACCTGAGCCCAGCAGGTCGAGGTTGCGGTGGCCGGGAGCGGTAGAGTGAGACTCCAACTCAAAAAAAAAAAAGTTAACACTTCTAGTCACAGAAAACATTTTCATTTCAGTACCTAAAATGTCCAGTAATTTGTAATAGTCACAACTCTGAATTTTATTGAAAGGAAAAGCAGCTCTCAGCTCAGTCCCACTCCAGGCAGAGAGACCACAGTGAAAACAGGAGGCGGTCTCTAGCTCCTCACTCTGCACCTTCACCAATCCTGTGACCTTCCCTATGGCTGTTCTCTCAACCCCCCTGTTTTCTAACCCCTTGGGATGGCACCAGCTGAAGGCTGAATCCTGTCCCTCAAAATGCGTATGTTGGAGCTCTAACCCCTAGGACCTAAGAATGTGACCTTATTTGGAGAGAGGGTCTGCAAAGAGGGAATTAAGTTAAAAATGAGGTCATTAGGGTGGGCTCTAATTCAAAATGTTGGCATCCTTATGAAAAGGGGAAATTTTCACACACAGAAACAAAGAGGCATAGAAGGAAGTTGATGGTAAGAGACTTAGGGAGAAGACGGCCAGCCGTAAAGTCAAAGAGAGGCACTGGAAAAAGATCCTTCCTCACAGCCCTCAGAAGGAACCAGCCCTGCAGATACCTTGATTTCAGACTTGTGGCTTTCATAACAGTGAGGCAATAAACTTCCGTGTTTAAGCCATCAGTTTTGTGGTACTTTGTTATGGCAGCCCTAGCAACCCTAGCAAACTAATACAGTATCCAACTGTAGCTTGCTTGAGTCTGGGTGTAATTCACTCTTTCTTTCCTAGGTGCTTTATGAATGCTTCAGTGAACACACACACACATACACACACCACTCGAGTGACAAGGATCTCTTATCTGCTGTGTCCTTGATGCTGGCAAATTCATTTCTGCTGAGTTGTTGGCTGGCTGCGCATGATTCTTCCCTTGGACCCTGGACATCCATCATTAGACCTACTCTGGCCCGTTTCTCCTTGCCCCTTGATAGGGTTCTGTTGGACAGGGTGTAAGAAAACATGAAGTTGACACACTCACTGGAGTCCAACCTAGTCAGCAGGACATGCACAACTTTGACCCACCATCGAGAGAACGTGTCTACCTCCCAAGGGCAATTGTCTGCTCTGATGCCGCGGCAGCTTTTATGAGCCTCCAAACACAGAATTTTCTCAAGCCTGTGTCAACCACCAATGCCCTGGGTCCCTCAAACTGCAGAGGAACCCTATCAAGCTTTCTGAATGGTCTTAAAACGTCTTTCCCAAGGCTTGATGGAGCACTCCTATTCCTTGCCATTGGAGATAGGGTAGGTGTGAAATTCACAGTATACCAACTTCTGTTAAAGAAATCTTTGATCTTTTTTGTCGGCACCCCTTCCGGTCCCCTCCCACTGTGGGAGTTTTCTGTCCTCTCAATAAATCCTGCTTTCTTTAAAAAAAAAAAAAAGAAGAAGAAGAAAAAGAAATCTTTTTTTGTCAACTCCAGTTTCCACTTTCTTTCTTGGAATTTCTAGTTTTTGTCTGTTGTTTTGTTTGTTTTAACAGACTGGCAGAGAATGGGCAGCTAATAATAACAAAGCTAGTCCCTACCACCTGCTTTATAAATTCTGCCTAGAAGGCTCATCAGCTGGCTTTGGAATGTGGAGATTACCACATACCCTGGAGTCCCAGACAAAATTGAGACAAAAGCAATCCCATTTTAAATCCTGTTATACACGTAACATTGCGTATTGTTTTTCACCTTTCATATTGGCAAAGTGCCAAAAGAATTATAATATCTTTCCTTGGCAAGGGTGTTAAGAAAGCATTCTGGCATATTGTTGTTGAAGGCCAATTTTGCACAATTGCATGAAGCCAAAAGTTTTAAAATGAACATTCTCTTTGATCCAGTAATTTCTCTTTTTAGAATTTCCCCAAAAGAAATACCAAAACACTACCAAAATTATATACATAAGGTTATTACAGCATGGTCTATAATAAAAGATTTATAAATAACTTGACTGAGCAAGAATAGAGAATTCATTATGGTGAGCCTATTCATAGAAAAACCATAGATATGATTTGTAAATGCCAAGATAAACAAGAATTATAGTTGGCATTGCTCTCTCTTCTTGGTCAAACAATTGCTTATCCATTCTTTGGGCCTGTTGACTAACAGATGAGAACAGCTAGAAATAGTTCTATTGTAAACATTAGTAACTCCTCAAGTTAAGATTGAATCTAATTTACTCTAAAATATGTGTAGACACTTTAATTTTGCTCATGGCAGTGAGATATATGCTCAAGAGGTGTTTGTGGAGGGACTGATTGCAAGGAAATCCCAGCTCCATGCAGTGACCTCAATGTTTATTTGTCCCATTTCCAACATTAACACTGACAAAAATAAGATCCTAACAAAATAACTTGTGTATATATGAAAGTCCTTTGTAAACAATGAATCATTCTAATATGTTTATTAATAAAATTGTATTCGAGAACATTGGTTTTGGTACTGGCAAAACCTATGGTATTGTTGCAATTTTAGAAATGCTCTAAGCCATACAGAAGCTAAGTTGATGAGGAAGCTAATATTAACAAGTCCCTGGCCGGGCTCGGCGGCTCAGCCTGTAATTCCAGCACCTTGGGAGGCAGAGGCAAATGGACTGCCTGAGCCTGTGGGTTCGAGACCAGCCCGGGCAACTTGACGAAACCTCGTCTCTATAATAAATCAAAAATTAGCCATGTGTGGTAGCATGTGCCTGTAGTTCCAGCTACTTGGAGGGCTGAGGCAGGAGGACTGCCAGAGTCTAGCAGGTTGATACTGGATGGGGGGAGGGGGTCATGAGTGTGCCACTGCACTGCAACCTGGGTGACGGAGTGAGATTCCAACTAAAAAAAAAAAAGTCCCTTGAGGAATTCGGTGGGTTTCCTGATGTGGGGAAGTTCGCTGGTGATTTATCACCTTATGATTAGAATCCGATAAGCAAAAACCCAATCTGTTCATCAAAATGAGATAGCTTTCATGCACACACACACTTGTGTATATGTGTGTCTGTGTGTACCATTTACATCAACAACCAGATCTGGGACTAGGCTGCAGGCTTCTACTATCTCTTGCTTTTAAAATAAGAGAGATTAAAAACTGAGGTGCTAATAACATTTATCCAAATGGAAAAAAAAAAATACCAACCCCAGTGGATGCAGGCCTGGATAATGCAGAAAGAATGCTTGGTGCCTATACTATTCTGTATTTTTTCAGTTTTCTAAATGCTTACAAAACACTGATTCTCAAACTTTCTTAGGCATAGAATCACCCATGGGACTAGTTAATAATAGAAATTACTAAACCCCACCTTCAGACATTCTAACTTAAGAGGCCAGATGCTTATGTTTGTTTTAAATGAGGGTTTCAGGAGAGTCTGAGGCAGGTAGTCTGATGACCAACTTTTGAGAGATTTCAGCAAACTCACCAGCATAAAGGTAGAAATATCAAGGTTCTTATCTCTATTTTGCATCCTACATTGGGCCCTCCATAACCATGGGCTTCAAGCCAACTGCAAATTGGTAATATTCAGAAAAATATACAACATAACAATAAACAAAGTAAAACAATTTTTTAAAGAGAAATACAGTGTAACAACTATTTATGTAGTATCTACATTGTATTAGGTAATATAAAAAATCTAGAAATGATTTAAAGTATATGGGAGGACATACATAGGTTATATGCTAAAAATATAGTATTTTATATAGGGGACTTGACCTACAGTGTTTTTGGTATCTGTGGGGATCCTGGAACCAATCACTTGAGGATACCCTAGGAAGGACTGTACTAGCTGTGTAATTGCTGAACCTCAGTTTCCTACAAATAATTATCATAGAAATATCCTAAGAAAAGTGCAAATAAAAAGCTGTGAGGAATTGAAGAAAAAAATTATTTTCAGTAGGCAGGAGGATAGTCAGGGTCCTCTAGTTTTTTCACAGGCCTTTATTTACACTTTCCTCCTGATTTCTCCACATTAGCCATTTATAGTCTCATCATATTAACCCTACATATACTCCTAACTAATAGGATCACTGTTATTTCATCCTGTATCCTCCATTGTACCTAACACAACTCTTGCAATGAACAATAGACATTATTATATAGTTTGTACTTAAATACTTGTATAGATCTTCAAATTTACTTTTCGGCTCTTTTTCTTACTTCACTTTTTATTTTATTGTTTTTGTTTGACAAATCACTCATTATTGAATACATTTATGGAGTATAATGCAATGTTTTGACACATGTATAATGTGGAATGACTAAATCAAGCTAATTACCTTTTGAAATTTATTTTCTTATTTTGAAATATGCATTTGAAATTTACTTTCTTATTTTTTTAAAATACAATATGATATTATTATATAATCACGCTGTGCAATAGATCTCAAAATCTCTTCCTCCATCTATCAGAAGTGTTTCACCCTTTGATTGGCAAGTCCCTATTCCCTCCCTCTTCATTCCCCCAGTCTCTGGTAACCATCATTCTACTTTCTGCTTCTGTAAGTTGAACTATTTTAGATTCCACATATAAGTGAGATAATGTGGCATTTGTTTTTCTGTGTTCACCTTATTTCACTTAGCATACCGTCCTCAAGATTCATCCATGTTGTTGTAAATGACAGGATTTCCCCCTTTTAAAGACTATATATGTCACATTTTCATGAACTATTTTCTTTAATCACTCATTGATGGACACTTAGATTGAGGCCATATCTTGGCTATGGTGAATAATGCAGTGAGCACGGGACTGCTGATATCCCTTTGCCATACTGATTTAGTTTCCTTTTGACATATGCCCAGAAGTGGGATTACTGCATCATACAGCAGTTTTATTTGTAGTTTTTAAAGGAATCTCTATGCCATTTTTCCACAATGGCTGTACTAATTTACATTCCCATCAACAATGTACAAGGGTTCCCTTTTCTCTGCATTTTTTCAAACACTTATCTTTCATCTTTTTAATAACAGCCATTCTAACAGATGTGCGTCTATCTTTCATTGTGGTTTGTGGTTTTAATTTGCATTTCCTTAATAATTAGTGATGCTGAGAATTTTTCATTTTTTTCATGAACTTGTTAGCCTTTTTTGTTTTTCCTTTTATATAGCCTAAGCTTGAGTCATTAGCTGGGTGACCTTGAACTTCATACTGTAGAATTCTCATCTCAATAATGGAGAAAATAAAATCTAATTTACATATATTTTGTGAAAATTCAGTGAATTTTGTGTATATCACTAGAAATCAGTGCTTCATAGATAAACTTTCAATAAGTAATGTTATTATCATTACTATTTTTATTTTTATTGGTAGTATGGCTGAAGTATATAGTCTCATGTAAAAATAGAAGATGTGCTCAAAGGCCATCATTTTCTATGGATATAATAAACATGTATGTAATAAATATATGTATATTGCTTTATTTTTATTACAATAGCTTTGGGGGGACGGTCCAAAGAGTTTTTGGTTACACAGCTGCACTGCATATGGCAAAGAAGTCTGGTTTTTGCCTACTTTTTAATCGGGTCATTTGTTTTCTTGCTATTGAATTGTCTGTGTTCCTCATATATTTTGGTTATTAACCCCTTATCAGACATATGGCGGGCAACTATTTTCTCCCATCCTGCGGGTTGTCTCATCACTTTGTCACTTGTTTCTTTTGCTGTGCAGAAACTTTTTCGTCTGATGCTATTTCAACTGTCTATTTCTGCCACCTGTGCTTACAGGGTCATACCTTTAAAAATCATGACTCAGACCAACGTCGCGAAGCTTCTCCGATACTAGAACGCTCCCCGGCCGCACCTGCGCGGATCGCGTCATCGGCCCGCGGACATGACCACCGGAACACAAACCGCGAGGCCGCAGTTTCCCCTGCTTCCGTCGGGACTCTCCGCGCAAGGAACACAACTTCCGGTCCGACTTAGCGGCGACGCGAGCGGATGCCAGCCGAGATTCCGGAGCGCCGCTGGCTCAGCGAGTAGAGGAAGCCGCCGCCGCGGTCACAGCGGGGAGCCCGGCCGGACGCGCGCGAGCATGTGGACGGTGTTGGCGCGCGCCGGGGCGCCGCTCCTGCGGGTGCCTTTGTCAGGTAAGAAGTTCTCTTTGGTCCCTGAAGGAGACTCTGCCCTCCCCCCCTTTCCTCGCCGACGCCCGAGTGCCGTAGTTCCCAGACCCCAGGGCTGGACCTCAGCTGGTGCTTGCAGAAGCGCGGGTCGGGGCTGCGCGGTGCCGCCGCCAACCTGCGCCGCGGGCACCCGAGCAGAAGGGGCGCGGCCGAGTGGGGGAGTTCGGCGCCGCGAGACCCTGGCTGGCCTCGTTGGGGACCTGAGTCTAGGAGCCCCGTTTGTGAAACCCGTGTCTCACGTCTTGAGACGCCTCCGTTAGGAGTTGAGTACCTTCGGCCCAGGCTGTCCCAGGCCCCGGGCTTGTCACCTTGGGGGTTTAACTCGGTTTGTCTCTGCAGATTCTTGGGCAGCCCTGCCCGCCGGTGCTGGCCTCAAGACGTTGCTCCCGGTGCCAACTTTTGAAGGTGAGGGTTTGTCTGTCTTTTTTTTTTTTTTTTTTTTCCGTGCCTCTTCTCTGATGGAATTTAGCAGAAGGCAGGAGAAGACATAGGAATGTTCTCGTGCTTCCTGGCCCCACTCACTGTCGACCAGATTGGAGTGGGGTGGCAAGGTCACTGCTCCCTGCAGCCTCAGCCACCCAAATAGCTGGGACTACAGGTGCGTGCCACCACACCCGGCTAATTTTTCCTTTTTTTTTTTTGTAGAGTCGAGGGTCTTGCTGTGTTTCCCAGGCTGGTCTGAACTCCTCGGTTCAAGTCATCCTCCTGCCTCGGGCTCCCAAATTGCTGGGATTACAGGCATGAGCCACTACACTTGGCCCCATTCACATTTTCAATAAATATGTATTGAGGGCCTACTAAATTGCCAAGTAGTGATGTGAGCACTAGAGATAAATTATAAAACTTTAAAAAAAAGGTCCCTGTTCTTATGGAGCAAAAGTCTGATGGGATCCCCCACTAAGGGCCTGCCACTGATGTGGGCCCATGATCCACTCCATCAGGGCTAATTGTCCTCAAAATCTGGACTTTTGTTGTTCTCTACAAATAAGTTTATGTATATGCAGTCACTTAGCAATATTATGTGAAAAGTATTGATTTATTTAATGTAAATTTAAGATAAGCCGCAATTTTGTAAATCCAGCATTCTTTTCTTTTAATATACCGGAAACCTCAAAAAAATGAATAAGGCCTGGACATCTGAGGGTCGTGTCTTCTATATGTAATTTCTAAACTACCATATGTTCTGGAAGTACATTTTATTTTTATTTATTTATTTATTTTTTGAATTGGAGTTTCACTCTGTCACCCAGACTGGAGTGCAGTGGCATGCTCCCGGTCACCGCAGCCTCGACCTGCTGGGTTCTGGCCATCCTTCTGCCTCAGCCTTCCAAGTAGCTGGAACTACAGGTGCGCGCACGCCTCGCTAATTTTTTGATTTATTGTAGAGATGAGGTCTTGCCAAGTTGCCCACGCGGGTCTCGAACCCGCGGGCTCAGGCAGTCCACTCACCTCAGCCTCCCAAAGCTTGGGATTACAGCCTGAGCCACCAAGCTCGGCTGGAAGTACATTTTAACTTGTAGATGAGAGAAAGCATTACAAAGTTTCTCTGTAGCTGCATAGAGAAGCTGGGAGACAGCGGTTTCTGAAATTCCAATAGTAATAATTTGATATTTCCTTGAAGTCTCCCGTAATTTTTTGGAGAAAAAAATTCCAAATAGTCAACTAAAGTTGATAAAGGAAGTGCCACATCTGGCCTGAAGTTGTGCCCACCCACCCTCACCCAGCACACTTGCATACTGTAGGTTCTGTACAGGTCTCAGCATGAAAAGCCTTTGCATATATATACAAGAAAGAACAGTGACCACAGGATTCCTAGCTTGTAAGTTTCTTAACAAAATGTGGCAGAGCTGGAGAACTTAGGTATTTTCATATTACAGTGTGGTACAATACAGTATTCTTTCCACTACCCCCATTAACATTCAGAGAGGCAGTTAATTATTTTAAGCGCCATGCTGTCTGGCTTTGCTGTATAACTAGAAGGACTTGACTAAATCAAAATGTTTCTAGGCCTCAGGTTTTTCTTTTATCAAATGGAGATTAAAAATACTACTTATCTAACTGATTTATTTCTTGACCTGGGTGATATGTGTCCACGTATTCCCTTTCTCGTAATTCACTGAGATGTGTATTTTTTTATTTGACCCTTTGATGTATATGTTAAACTTTTGAAAGTTCAAATTTTTAAAAAGTCCTGAATAAATACCAAGGCTATAAAGTTGTTTTAAAGATTCAATGCAATAATGATTTCCAGACAGCCCCTATTACAGTGTCGAGCATACAGCTGGTGTTTAATTTAAAGTGCATTTTGTTTGAAAGTAAAAACTTCACTGGCTTCAAAGGTTTAGGAACATTTGCATTAGTTATTGTCACAATAAGAATGTAATATACCTTTGGAATTATGTAAGATTTTCACCCGATTATTATAAACCTTTCTAGGAAGACGATGGATCTTTTGTGTGGCTTTACTCATTCTTGGTTGTCTGTGCCCCCTTTAGATGTTTCCATTCCTGAAAAGCCCAAGCTTAGATTTGTTGAAAGGGTACCGCTTGTGCCCAAAATAAGACGAGAACCTAAAAACTTGCGTGACATACGGGGACCTTCCACCGAAGCTACTGAGTTCACCGAAGGCAATTTTGCAATCTTGGTGAGTTCAGCATCAAGCAACTACAGTGTGGAAGCTAGGGATTAACAAAATCTCTTACTCCTTGAGTTAATTCTAGTCTCTTTCTCTAGAAGTTTTACTAGAACTGCCATTACTAAGTTGTGTGCACATCAGTTTAAACGGTTGATCTTTAACTGATTTGCAGAGGCTACTGGGTACCTGGTAACTATTTGAGTTATATGCCTTTTTAAAAGTGTAGAATGAGAATAATGTAAAAGCAGAAAAAGGAAGAGGCTACCTAATTTGTCCCCAAATCAGACCATGAGATCTTACCAAGCCTCTGGCAAAAATAAAACTATCCATAACTTAGCATGTGGTACAGCTGTTTCCCTACTTGGTGAGTGGTGCCATGAAGGAAGGCTTAATGTCAGTAACTACACAAATGGGTGTGCACTGAGATTGATTTCTGTCAGGCAGCCGAGGTATTGTTCTAAAGTTTTCTTCCTGCAGCCTGCATGGTCAGCCCCTGCTGACCTCTTAGAACCTCTCGTCTACTTTCCAACTACTCATTCTACTCTGGCCACAATGGCTTCTGCTCAGATTCACCAAGCCCTCTGCTGTGTCACAGCCTCCACAAAAAACCATTCCTCTGTCTAGAACACTCTTGTTCCCCTTGGTGCGTTCTCATTGTTCTGGCCTTAGTTTTAAACGTTATCCCCTCAAACAGTTCTTCCCTGGTTCTTCATTGAAATGGGTGTGCTCGGTGGCCCAGCCTGTAATCCCGCGCCTTGGGAGGCTGAGGTGAGTGGATTGCCTGAGCCCGCAAGTTCGAGACCCGCCTGGGCAACTTGGTGAGACCTAATCTCTATAATAAATCAAAAAATCAGCCGGGCGTGGTAGCACGCGCCTGTAGTTCCAGCTACTTGGAAGGCTGAGGTGGAAGGATCACCGGAGCCCAGCAGGTCGAGGCTGCGGTGGCCGGGAGTGGCCACTGTACTCCAGTCTGGGCGACGGAGTGAGACTCCAAATCAAAAAAAAAAAAAAGAAATGGGTATGGCCATGTGCTATGGCTGTGCCACGCTTCCTGGCTTTGGCCCCCTCCCCCACCTTGGGGAGATGAATCTTCTCTCTCCCCTCTCTCTCTCTAATTTACTTCTAAATAAATTTCTCTTTAAAAAGAAAGAAAAAATGGGTCTACCCTGGCTCTTCTTTAGGGCTGTATCCTAGACTTTTCCTCCATGGTACTTACTCAAAATTTTATCTTCACTTCAAGTACATAATTGAGTGTGTAACAGTTACAGTAAGAGACATGATAACAGAAATCCATACATCCCTTGTGTTTCTGATTCTTCTGTTTGCTCTTAGGCGCTGGGTGGTGGCTACCTCCACTGGGGCCATTTTGAAATGATGCGTCTGACAATCAACCGCTCTATGGACCCCAAGAATATGTTTGCCATATGGCGAGTACCAGCGCCTTTCAAGCCCATCACACGCAAGAGTATCGGGCAGCGCATGGGGGGAGGAAAAGGTGCCATTGATCACTATGTGACACCCGTGAAGGCTGGTCGCCTTGTAGTAGAGATGGGTGGGCGCTGTGAATTCAAAGAAGTGCAGGGCTTCCTTGACCAAGTTGCCCACAAGCTACCCTTCCCCGCAAAGGCCGTGAGCCGGGAAATTCTAGAGAAGATGCGGAAAGTTCAAGAGGAGCGAGAACGCAACAATCAGAACCCCTGGACCTTTGAGCGCATAGCCACTGCCAACATGCTGGGGATACGGAAAGTACTGAGCCCCTATGACTTGACCCAGAAGGGGCGATACTGGGGCAAGTTCTATATGCCTGAGCGTGTGTAGTGAGTGTAGGAGATAAATGTGCAGAGGCAGATGAGAGACAGGATCTGCATTTCACTCCCCTCAGCCTGCCTGCCCTTAAAGTCTGGGTAGCTCTTACGGCATGACTGAGGAGCAGCATAGCAGCCGATGACTTCTGACAAACTGTTATTTGTTGGTCTTTAAAAAATACGTTTATATTAAATAAAGTGTGAGCATCAACCTCGGGATGTAACTTCTCAGTGATCATCCTTACTTAGTCCCTTAAAAGATTAGGAAATAGGCCTGAAAAAGACCATTTATTAAATGACTGTTAAGAGCTCTTGGTTTTCAGGGGTTGTGACATGAATGTCTTCAGGGCTGAAGGGAATGTTTGCTGCCCCACTTACCCCACCACCCAAGCAAGCCTGACTTAATGTCTGTATTGCCTTTTACATGCAAACACTTCAGGAGATGGTTTCTGAGACATTTTACTAGTTACAGACACCAACCTCTTTAGAATAACTAAGAAAAAAAAACAATTCATAGGTTAATGGATTCAATAGATATTTATTGATGCCCAGCTACCCATCATTTCTCAAATCTTGGAAGGGGGAGTGTTGGACAGTTTGGCAAGGAACGTGCCTGTGCCTTTTAACAAAAGGAACTCAGAACAAAAGTTAAAACCCTGTGGCCTTTCCTAGGTCTGAAACTCTCCAAGGAGGAAGAGTGTTTGGCTCTACACTTGTGTCCCTGCAGAATCTAGTATAGTGCCATGTGCCACGCAGCACAAAGATTATTACTGCTTGGTAAGTGAGGGCCCCATGTGACTCAGATCCCTATGGCTTCAGCTTCCTGTTTGCCTTTAACAGGATTAATCTGTTTTTCAGAGCTAGGCAGCTCTAGTCTTCTATCCCTCTTCTATCCCCTGCTAAAATGAAAGGAAACACACATTGATAGTAAAATTAAACCATTTGCTTTTAAAAGTAGGCAGAAAACAGTACAATGACTGAAATATTTTTATCCCAGTTTCTTAAAGTATTCAGCGAAGAAATAAGAATTTAATTTACTTGTCTGCTGTGATTTTTAATGTATTTTTAGTGAGCTTCTTGTAAGAAATTATAGCATTAGCACTCCTATTCATATAGCTGGTTTTAAAGATGAACATAACTGGACGTTGAATGAAATTGGGGGCAGTTTGCTGAACAAACATCACCAGCTAGCAATGCAAATGGGGAAGAAGGGAAGTGATCACTTCATTTCATCCTCACCTAACATCTTCATCTGGTCTTTGTTGTGGTTCACGGTGTTCTACTGATGCCTTGGGAGTTCAACCATAGTATAAACCTGTTTCTTTTGTTCTGGGGTCTGTATTTAGTTCCTGAACCACAATCCTGGGGCCAGCTATCTTCTCCACAGAGGGAGAGGCTGTTGATAGACGGAACTCCCCCATCACCACCCATAGCAAAGCACTTCAAAATATATGTTGGGGGGGAGGCTGTGTAGTATTTTTGCATAAGTGTAAAAGCCTATCCCTAAGCAGCTTTATATAGCCTGTGATGGTAACAAGTCACGTTCCTACGTGATGCCTTAAAGAGTCTAGGAAACCCAAAGACTCATCCATGAGTGAAAGTGGAGCTCAGTTATAGGAATTAAGTCAACAGATTCTTGAGCATCTGAAGTGGCAGGCACTGTGCTAGAAAGTGGAGACACAGCAGTAAGCAAGACAGGTGCCTATCCTTAGATAACCTTCACTTTTAAGACCTACTGGACCCTGAAGAAGGAAGTCAATGTTGGGAGGTCAAAGGTGAGACTTCAAAGAGCCTGAAGAGAAGTGACAAGTGCTCTGACCTTGACCAACTCACAGCAGGTCAAATAAGATCCTGTTGAGTTGGGTATGCTACGATACCTGCCTCTTGGCAGCCACACCACAGGGAGCAGGCTCTTAAGATTCACTTTCTAAACTGGTACCTGTTATGCTTTC
This sequence comes from Tarsius wallacei, assembly GCA_963574415.1. Taxonomy (NCBI): domain Eukaryota; kingdom Metazoa; phylum Chordata; class Mammalia; order Primates; family Tarsiidae; genus Tarsius; species Tarsius wallacei. The sequence goes on along the minus strand of CAUYQG010175521.1, from coordinate 2,323 downwards.
TTCTCTTCCTTTAAATCACTGCCTAATCAGCCATGAATCACTGTACTTCTGTTCCTGTACCCAACCTCCACTCCATTCTGTATTTTTGCAAGTTCTTTCTTTGTATAACTTTCTTAATAAGTAGTTGATTGATGCCTTGTGTCATGAGAAGTTTCATAATGGAAAGAGGAGAAGCTGATGAGTCTGCGTGGAAAAGTCATGGCACCACAAAGGTGGAAGGAGGGTTAGAAATGCCAGTCAGGGATCCATCTGTGAGGGCTGAAGGAGATAACAAGAATGGAGGAAAAAAATAGATTATATAGCATGGTGTTCATGACCGGGATCACCAAGTCCCTCTTTTGCAGGAGTAAGAAACTACACACAGGGCTGTGCTAACTTGCCCTAACTTGGGAAGGGAAGAGATTGGGGTTACTGTGTGGCCCTCTTCCAAAAAGTTCAGGTAACATCTAGTGCGAGAACTAATTTGTACTCCTTTCGCCATGCCCGGATACCAAAGTTTGGACTGTTTAGCAGGAACCTACATCCTTGACCTGTACAAACCATTCTGCTCCCAGACCAGGCTCTAGAACAGATTGCTGCCTTCTGCCTTCCCCTCCTATCGATACCCCAGACTACCTTCTACTAACTCATGCACTTACTTTTCTCTTTCTGAAACACCCCTTTCCTTAGTTTTCTCTAACCTTTATTCCAGCACCTAATCCCACCCAGATTAGGACACCTAGTGACAAACAGTGAATGTCCCCAGGACACAAAGGTTTCAAGTAAGTGAAAGCAGGCCTGATCCTCCCCACAGATGGCTCACCTTTTTCAGGCAAATATGCCCCCAATGGTAGAAGCTAAGATGACCGCAAGGATAACACAGCAGATCATGATCATGATCTTCTTCTGCTCATCCAGACAAGGAAAGAAAGAACACATGAGAAACATTAAGTGTGCAGAGTTCTGCAGGAAAGACGATGGAAGTGGGTAGCCATGGAAGGGGGTATGAAGGAGACGGGAACACCAGAAGGAAAAAGGAGATGGATCTGGCTGCTGGAACCCAGCTTGTTAATAGGTTATTTCCAGGTGAGAGATCAAAAATAGATCAAAAGGAATCCCAGAGGATTAGGGTTGTCATCCTGCCTTCTAGATCACATCACAAGAGATATTCCCCATTTCCTCCTAGACCCAGGTAATCTCAGTGAGTGAACCAATCTGACACTCAGACATAACATCTAGTGCGAGAACTAATTTGCCTTCTGCCTTCCCCTCCTGCATTCTTTGGGAGTTAAACTGTTCAAAAATGTGAACTTCTGAACCATCTAGTCCAGCACAGGTTTTAAGATGGGGTTAAACCATCTTAAAACCTGAACAAAAATCACTTGATTTTAAGTGTTTTGCATGGAGACAGAGCCAGAACTGTTTCACAATCAATATAAAGTCATTTATTTTTAAATAGCAATAAAATAATCAAGTTTACATTTTTAAAAAGACAATACAAATAACATAAGAGCCTTCACATGTTTATAGTCCAAACTATAAGGCCCCAGCCTCAATCTCAGAGGATCAGAGGCAGCCAAGGCCTGTGATTAGTCTGTCTCCCCTTGTGGCTGGAGTGGATCCACTGTGTGACATCATAGCCAGAGGACGTCCCCTTGGCTCTGTCTGAGTGCTGGGTGACTGGGAGTAAGCAGCCTTTGCAGAGGAAGCTAATGGGCAGTGCCTGGATTAAAGGTGCTCACCCTATCCCAGAAAGCATTATAGTCAAAGCTGAAATATACCTGGTACCCCAAATCAGGGAGACTGGCAGAGGATTGCCACTGGTTAGCATGGTCACTATACTTGAAGATAAGAATCAGAGGAGAAGCCGGGCTCAGTGGCTCAGCCTGTAATCCCGCGCCTTTGGGAGGCTGAGGTGAGTGGATTGTCTGAGCCCGCGGGTTTGAGACCCGCCTGGGCAAGCGAGACCTCATCTCTACAATAAATCAAAAAATCAGCCAGGCGTGGTAGCGCGCGCCTGTAGTTCCAGCTACTTGGAAGGCTGAGGCGGAAGGATCGCCTGAGCCCGGCAGGTAGAGGCTGTGGTGGCTGGGAGCGGCCACTGCACTCCAGTCTGGGCGAACGAGTTATACTCCAACTCAAAAAAAAAAAAAAAAAATCAACTCTAAATGGATCAAAGACCTAATTGTAAAACCTCAAACTATAGTAATTGTAGAAGAAAACACAGGAGACATCCTTATGCATACTGAAGTATGCATTCTTGATCATAACTCCAAAAGTGTATACCATAAAAGATAAGATAGACAATGGGACCTCATCAAACTGAAAAGCTTTTGCAGCACAG
>CAUYQG010175516.1:0-35731 GCA_963574415.1 Tarsius wallacei | reverse complement strand
AGTTTCTCACTACTGCCAATCCCTTTCTTATAGTGTTATGATAATTGTTCAAGGCCCACTTATGAGTGAGAACATATGGTACTCTGTTCTTTGTTTCTGTGATAGATCACTGAGTATAATAGACTCTAAATCCATCCAAATTGCTGAAGGGTATTCTTAATTGAGGGACAACGAAACAGCTATTCTTTAACTCATATCTCAAATACTTTGTCAAAAAATATGGACTGAAAATGGCATAAGTTGATTAAATCTAGACCTCGCTTGCTAGCAGCCAAAGGCTTTCACCTTTGATAAAGAATCATGTGCCAGACATACATTTTGCAGGTACTGAACACAGAGCACCAAACTAGGGGCTTGGGGAAGCAGAAGAATTAAAAAATCAGCCCATAACCTTGAGGAGACTTGATGATACCAGAGAAGAAAACAAAAATGTTAAGTGCCTCTTCCAATGGACTAAAAAGATATGCTTCTAACTTTTAATTATCAAAATTATCATCCTAGAGAAAAATGGTACAGTTAAATATCCCTACCACAAGAGTAGAAAACAACTTTTTAATCAGAAAGTTCTGCTCAGGAAGCTTCCAAGACTGTGAGTCAGGGTGTATCATTAAAATTTCAGAGCGCACTGTTCACCACAGGAGAGAGAAAGAACACTTCAAAGATGTTACTTAGCACCTTGAAAAACGCCCTTTAATGATGCCCCAAAAGGAGATAGTTCACCTTAGACAGGGAGCATGGTGTTATACCTTTGTTTCTGTCACTGTGCTTTTTCTCAATTCTTTTGTTAAGATATTTTAGTGGCTAAAAGAACTAGTTAAATTTAGTGGGCAGGATGACAGGAATATTTTTAGTTAAAACATTACTAATATATTTAGAAACTTAATAGTACTTAATACTATAAGATCCTACTAGATAAAAGAACATCCATTGCTTCTAATAATCATGAATTTTCACATACTTACATAAACAAATTCATCAAAACTTATCTTCCCATCTTTATTCCTGTCCCCATCCAGCATGAGCTTCTGAATAATTTCTCTCACTTTATATCCCGGTAATGGCATATTCGCTTCCTTGAAAAGCTCATGAAGTTCATAGTCGCAAATGAATCCATTGCTGTTGAGATCTTTGTAAAAAGGGAGAGCAAGAAAGAACAAATTAAAAGAAATGTTAATTTATTAAGCGTATTTTCCTTCATTTGAGGCTTAGTTCATAAGCCTACCTAAATACAATCGTTTCTTATTGTGTGAAACTTAAAGTTGTTTGAAAGGGAAATGCACATTTTAAATGAAAGGGCAAGGTTTTACATCATATATCCTGTGTTTTAAACAGCATATAAGTAGCTTCACTTGAAATGAGCATCTGTAATTTCAAGAAAGCACAGTTGGTTAAAAAATTATTATCAAATCACAGAGCTAAGAGGACTTTAAAAAAATAATTTATAGACTGTAAGCCAACAAAACCCTGCCATGGTATGTAGAACAATTTCTACTGTAACTATTTGGAATTTTATGTTCTTTATTCTTCTACTGGTCTAACATCAGTTTTAAGAATTTAATGCTGATTATATTTCAAAATACTCGAAATTAAGCAATCAGCTTCAGTGTCAATTTTTGTTTGTTTGTGTCAGTCTCACTCTGTCTGGAGTGTAGTGGCAAGATCATGGCTCACAGCAGCTTCGACCCCAGGACTCAGGCGATCCTCCCACCTCAGCCTCCCAAGTAGCTGGGACTGCAGGTGTGTGCCACCACGCCCAGTTAATTGTTTTGATTTTTGTAGAGATGAGGTCTCGCTGTGCTGCCTAAGGTGGTCTCAAGCTCCTGGGCTCAAGCAATCCTCCTGCCTTGACTTCCCAAAGTGCTGGAATTACAGGCATTAGCCACTGTGCCCAGCCCCTCAGTGCCAATTTTTTTGAGTTAATGTAAACAGACATGAATCCAAGATTAAATATAGAGTTCATAAAAATAAATGCAGTACTGAAAAAAGCAGATGTTTAACATGACTCTAAATAGCCTTTTTATTTTTGTGCAACTGCAGTTTTAGCAAAGTATGTATCAACGTGATGATTAAATGAATGATGCTTATTCTGAAACTGTTAAAAATGGGGAAAAAAAGCTGGGCACAGTGGCGGATGCCTGTAATCCCAGCACTTTGGGAGGCCAAGGAAGGAGGATAAAAACCAGCCTGGGCAACACAGAGAGACCTCGCCTCTCCAAAAAAAAAAAAAAAAAAAAAAAAGAAAGAAAGAAAGAAAAGAAAGAAAGAAAGAAAAAAACTAAAATGGTAGCCCAGAGTGATGGTGTGTGCCTATAGTCCCAGCTACTCGAGAGGCAGAGATAGGAGGGTCACTTGAGCTTGAGCTCAGGAGGTCAAGACTGCAGTGAGCCAGGATAGTGCCACCATACTCCAGCCTGGGCGACAGAATGATAGCCTGTCTCAAAAAACTAAAAAAAGATAAAAATGAAAAAAAAAACAAACCAAAACCTGATCAATGATCAAGAGTTAATGTATTGAGAAAAAGGGTTAATGTCTTGAGGGTTGTAACCACTTGCATATATAAATTTTTGTGAATATAGTTTGATGTTCACCAGCAATTTCAAATACTTTCTGTTCAATAGTGCTTTTTATTCCTTAGGTTGCACTAATTTTCATACGTAAATTTTATTATATAGAAGGAAACAATCTGAATAGAGAAATGACTCAAGATGACAGCAGCGCCATTCAAGGAAATTGACTGTGAATATTTCATCTATTTGACACATTATTTAAAAACTCTGTCAAGGTAGTGTTCTTGGTACTGGGACTATCACAGTCATCAAAAGAGAGTCTTGCTCTCAAGGAGCTTATATTCTTTTTGTTTGTTTTGAGTCGGAGTCTCACTCTGTCGCCCAGGCTGGAGTGCAGTGGCATGCTCATGGCCACTGTAGCCTTGACCTGCTGGGCTCAAGCGATCCTTCTGCCTCAGTCTTCCAAATAGCTGGAACCACAGGTGTGCACCGCCATGTCCAGTTAATTTTTCTTGATTTATTGTAGAGATCAGGTCTCATCAAGTTGCCTAGGCTGGTCTCGAACCCGTGGGTTCGGGCAATCCTCTCGCCTCTGCCTCCCAAAGTGCTGGGATTATAGGCAAGAGCCACTGCGCCCGGCCAAGGAGCTTATATTCTTATGACAATTAAACAAAATATAACATAAAGTATGACTATAAAATATGATATAATGGAATATAACAATATAAGTGCTATGAAAAAAAATAAAGCTGGGTAAGGGGTTAGACATTTGGAACATCTGGGGATATTTTTGACCGCCATAACTGGGAGGTGGGGGAAGCAGGAAGAGGATGCTCCTGGCATACAAAGGGTAGAGGCTGGGGATACCTCTAAATATCCTACAGTGTATATGACACGCCCCCACCCCCAACGTGCAACACAGAATTATGCAGCTCAAAATGTCAATTGTGCTGAAGTAAATAACCCTGGCTTATAGTGACACTGGAGGTTGGATATGGTAGTGGTGCTATTTACACAGAATGGTCAAGGAAGTCACTTTGACGAGATCATATTTGAATAAAGACTTGCATGAAGTAAAGGAGCAAATCATGTGTCTATCTGGGGGAAAAGATTTCAGGTAGAGGAAATAGCAAATGCAAAGTCTGTGATGCAATAGTGTGTCTGGTGTGTTTAAGGAACAGTAAAGATTCAGTATAATGAATTGGGCAAAGTGAGCAAGGGAGAAAGTGACACAAAAGGTCAGAGAGCTGATCCTGTAAGCTCTTCTAGGTCATGGAACATACTTTGGAATTTTTTCTAAGTATTATCTAAGTGTAATTCATGTTTGTCAATTTTTTCAAGTACTAAAAATGTTAAATATCCTATATGAAACCATTTCACCAATACTTTGAAAGCTGATGGAATTCTGTGCTTAATTTTAATGCAGTATACTTTGAGTATCAAATGTTCTTAAATGTTGATTACTACATGGATTAACCGTAGTCAATATCTGTCTGGGGATGGGGGGACACCCCTTATCAACAAGGGTGCCTGAACGATGCATATTTGTATACCTAACCCTTAACTGTACCCCACAATTTTAAAATAAAAATTACGTTTAATAAAAAATTAAAAATAAAAAAAATAAATCTATCAATAAAAATATCGGAACTTTTAAAACATAAATCGCAAACCACTCAACAGTTCTGAAAAATCACTTATATTTTTTTCAAGGTAAAGAACTTAATTTCCCTAGGGTGTATCTTCACTTTATTTGCTTTGGATTTATAAAAGGTCATACATCAAACTATTTCTACATATAAAGTGTTTCTATGTAGAAAGCAATCCAGTAACAACATCTGCAGTCACTAAAAAGAACAAAGTAATCTCTAGGGCACTGTGGCAGAATTTTAGCAGCTTTAGTATGAAATCTTGGATTTAAATACACCTGCTCCCATGCACATACCGATCTGTTTTTCCCATTTCCTTTCTAAAGCTAAAATGGAGCTCAGGGAGTGTGGCATAGTGAAATGAACACAGCACAGTCCAAGGGACACAGTGGGAGTAATGTCACACAGGATCTAATTTCAACTTGGCTACTAATTTGCACAAGCCACCTCTTCAGGTCTTAATTTTCTTATCTGTAAAAGGCATGCTTTGGACAAAATGATTTCCAATATCCCTGTTTGGCTCAATCCACTCTGATTCTAAATCAGAATACACAAGATTTTTACAACCCCTCCCCCTCAGTTTTAAAAACTGGACATAGGATCAAAATGCAAGTGAATACAGATATAGAGTGATAATACTGTGATCATGACTATATCTCATTACCTAAATATAATATTCTCTCTTTTTTTTTCTTTTCTTTCTTTCTTTCTTTTGGATTGGGGTCTCACTCTGTCTCCCAGACTGGAATGCAGTGGTACGCTCATGGCACCACAGCCTCAGCCTGCTAGGTTCAGGCAATCCTTCCGTCTCAGTCTTCCAAGTAGCTGGAGCTATAGGTGTGCACCACCACACCTGGCTAATTTTATGATTTATTGTAGAGATGAAATCTCACCATGTTGCCCAGGCTGGTCTCGAACCTGTGGGCTCAGGTGATCCTCTTGCCTCTGCCTCCTAAAGTTCTAGGATTACAGGCTTGAGCCACCATGCCTGTCCTGGTTGAGAGGTTTTAAACTAAATATTGGAGAAGTACAGTACAGTCAAAGCTACATGAAACTGACCAAGGCGGTTTATGTGTACTAGGTAGAAACAGAAGTTCTTGGGTAACAGGGAGAGCTACCATTTGCATGAACCCTTTCTGAAATAATCTCTCTTGAGTATTAATTAATTAGAAGACAGCTCACTGATGTGATTAAAAGATGTCAGGAAGTGGCCACTCTAAAATATAACATAAAATAACTACATGTGGAAACTCTAATTTGAACTCAGGGTAGTAGTAACAGATGGATGCTCTTATAAGGGACAGGACAATTTTAAAGGAGGTTGGAGGAATAAGAATTTGTCATTACATGACAATCTTCCTTACTAAGTTTTACATCTCTTAATAAAGATTCTTTTAGGCCAGGTGCAGTGGCTTATGCCTATAATTCTAGCACTTTAGGAGTCCGAGGCTCTATTGCTTGAGTCCAGGAGTTCCAGACTAGTCTGGGCAACATAGTGAGACCTTATCTCTACAAAAATAAGTAAGCTGGGTGTGGTGATGCATGCCTGTAGTTCCAGCTACTTGGGAGGCTGAGGCAGAAGGACTGCCTGAGCCCAGGAGGCTGAGGCTGCAGTAAGCTGTGATCATGCCATTGCACTTCAGCCTGGGCCACAGAGTGAGATTTCAACTCAAAAAAAAAAAAAAAAGAAATCATTTTTAAAGGTTTTGTTTTCCATTCCAATAGACCGCACATGCCTTGCACATAATAAGCGATTTTAAAAAAGCTTTTGTAGAGTCATTGATTTTCACGTATTGACCAGGGAAATAATACTCTAATTCTATATGAGCATTTTAAAAACAAAAATTGAGCAATGACAAAAATTACAAAAATAGCACTGAAAGACTAAATGGCAATTCATCAGAAAACCAAAACTTGACAGAAATATTCCTTAAATAACATTCAATCTCATTCCCTTTGTTCTAATCCTGTCCCAACCCTGCAGCCTTCAGATCTGTAATTTGGTTTTCTAAGTGAACACACCCACCAAGGAGGGCCCAAGTAGACAACTAGTGATGGCTGTCAGGTCAGGACCTTTCTCTCGTTCCATATGCAGAAACCTGTTCAAATTAAGAAAGGCCACGTGCATTTGTTTAGCGTGAGTCACCCTTCAGTGCAAACTGACTACCTACCTACTCTGTGAGAAAATACCCACTAAGCTAGATGCCAAAGACACAGAAATGAATCGGACAGAACTCCTGGGTCTTACTTGAAACTGTGCTTGTAAAATGTTTGAGTTGCTCGGGATATCTATCCTCTATCTTTCCTGAGATGAGAAGAACATGTGTCCTCTTTTATTTTATTTATTTATTTTGATTTGTAGTCTCACTCTGTCACCCAGGCTGGAGTGCAGTGGCACACTCATGGTCACCACAGCCTGCTGGGCTCAGGCGATCCTTCCATCTCAGCCTTCCAAGTTGCTGGAACTGCAGGCACGCACCACCATGCCTATCTAATTATTTATTTATTTATTGTAGAGATGAGGTCTCACCAAGTTGCCCGGGCTGGTCTCGAACCCGTGGGCTCAGGTAATTCTCTCACCTCGGCCTCCCAAAGTGCTGGGATTATAGGCATGAGCCACCGCACCCGGCCATGTTTTACCTACTCTGCTATTTTCCCATATTTTAGCAGCAGATGTTAACCCAGCTTATACTACCTCCCATGATCAAAATCATTTTAGCATATTACTAAGGAATTATATCAAGCCTTTGTTAGAGCTCCTAAATCATATATTTTGAAGACAACAATTTCAATTTCAATAAGAAGGCAGAGGGAGCCTAGAAAGGCCAATTAATTTTACAAAATCTCCCAGCTGGTAGAGTACTTCAAAGACAAAATAGTGTGCAATTATTCTTAAAAAGCTTTATGCTAATTTTATTTCCCATCCTCAGTCAAAAACCAAAAACACATCCTTAAACAATATCAGGGATCTAATGTGCTCTGGAAGGCCAGAAAATGAGGTAGCATAATGGCATTTTAGGAAGCTTCCTTTTCATCTGTGACATTGATCAGGTGCTCAAAAATTTTGTCTATTTATAAGACTAACTTGTGTCAATTAAAGAAAACTAAACATTAAGTAATGATGACCATTCATTCCAATTTTCTACATCCGAGAAAAATAGTTTCATTTTAAAAACTAGTGCCTTTGAGTTATTCTTTCCTCATTTGTAAAATGAGACAGTTTTGAGCTACATGAATGATTCCCAAATAATAATCCGAAGTGAATTTTGAATAATTTCCATTATTCCATAGCAAAATGAAAATAAGAACAATGTGGCAAGTTGTTCAAGAAGACAATTTTTTAAATTGTAAGATTGTGTCCTTATTTGCTGTTAGAATATCCATTTTAAAACAAAGTGTTAGAATAAGAATGTTGCTATTTAGAATGTTTGATAGTGAACTTTTCCTATTCTGAGTTTTGACATAAACATGAAAATTTAATAATAAATTAACCCAAAAAACACCGACTTAGACCAAAAGCAGTTTTAACAACTGGAAACTAAAATCACAACCACCAGGCATGATAGCAGTCCTTTATTTTCTCATTAAAGCTGCCAATATTCTGGAACCCGTTTCTGGCTCACTTGACACTTCCTCGTTAACTATACATTGGCACGGGGTGGAAAAGGCTTTGCATTTTGAAGACTCTTCTGTTCCAGCATCATAGTTTCCAACCAGCTGATAAAGTATATATAAATTACCATACGGCCTATATTATCCAGAGCAGTCTCAAGGTTTCTGCCAGCACATGTCTCAACTTTTTGGTTCAGAAAATATGGTCAGTATGGGTAAACATTACTGTGCGGCAGGAAAAAAGAAACTCCACCTAACCACTGAACAAAGTTCCGGCAGAAAGTAAAGCCTTAAATTTCAACGAACTGACCAAATGTTCTTTGTTTAAAAAAAAAAAAAAAAGAAAAAAAAATCACTCAACTTTTTATTTTTCTTTTTTTGGTTTGTATTTTCACAGATTTAGGGGGCACAAATGCATCTCTGTTACATGGATATACTGAGTACTAGTGATGTCTGGGCTGTTAGTGGAGTCATCATCCCAGTAGTGTGCATTATACCCAATAGGTATTTCTCATTCCTTGCCCTCCTCCTGCCTCCCCGTATTTCAGAGTCTCCAGTGTCTATTATTCCACTCTCTGCATCCATGTGAACTCATTTTTTTTAGCCCCCACTTATAAGGGAGGACACGTGATATTTGACTTTCTGAGTTACTTCATTTAAGGTAATGGCCTCCAGTTCCATCCATGTTGCTGCAAAAGACATGATTTCATTCCTTTTTATGGCTGAGTAAATATTCCATGCTACTTTTTAAATAAATCACTAAGAGCCTCCCAAATGCTGCAACAGACAGGTCCATCTTTTATAATGGCTACTGAACTCATCAGAAAAGAACCAACTGTTACAAGGAATTTTTCTTTCTCCCTCTCCCTGTCTCAGATGACACATGTAGGTTCACATCTGCATTTTGTTTGAAAGGAAACCTCATTATTCTCTTTTACCAAGTATTATTTTAAATGCTACTTAACTCCCCAAACACCCTCCCTCAAGTAACCTTAAAGTAAATAAACTTATTATACAGCCATGTTCCTGCAGAAGTTTGAATCACACCAAGAATGCATATCCTTAAAAGGAAATGTTTTCCCTCCCCTTGCATCCTGTTATTTAAGCTATTTTAAGTACTTGTCTGGAGAAAGCTGAGCCAGAATTCAAGTGGTTTTGATTTTAGCTGCTGTTTTACACTGTCCTTGTCCAGGTGGTATGTGGTGCAATCTATCACTTCAAAAGCATCTTTTGGGGTGCTACTTTGTCTTATAAATCTGACATAAGAAAGACAGGGATTTCCTTTGGCTTTCTCTCTCTCTCTCTCTCTCTCTCTCTCTCTCTCTCTCTCTCTCTCTCTCTCTGTTGCTTTAAGCATCCTTGAATCTGTTTAAATCTGGTGTCTTTCTTTATAAAGAGGTCACATGTTGTGCGCCCTCATCTGCAACACATATGTGACCTCTTTATTAACTCATTCAGGACAGTAATCATTAGGATTTAAAGAAGAAACCAATCAAGTACAGATGCAAATCCTTTCAAAAGAGTTGGATTTAAAAGTTCAATTTAGTTTGACCAATATATTCCCCCAATTTTTGTGCACTAAAGTGTTAAAAGGAATCTATATGTCTAACAATAGTGATTTCACACACACACACACACACACACACACACACAATCTTGATTGCCCATGAATGCTCACAAAATATTAATTTGAAAGATTCAGTCAAAAGACTTGGCAGAAAAATTTAAACTATATTCCATACTAAGATCTAAGCAGTAAAGTCAAGCTTTCAAAAGGCATTAAAACCTTAGAAAAGGCAGCTGCTAAATATCTCCAGATGCTTAGCTAAACATGGGGTTTGCCTTTCACAGCTTATACCTTTTGAGGTAGCTCACTCCAGCAAATATAAGAGGCAGTTTAATGAGTCCCAGCTAAGGGTAGACTAGAGGTTGCTACATTAGAGTTCACCCTACTAGGGGATTCTCAAAGGTGAAGGTCAAGTATAGCTGAAGGCTGGACAGGTTTAATGGGCTGAGACCAGGCAACCAAAAATGTTGTTTATCGGCCAGGCTCAGTGGCTTAGCCTGTAATCCCAACACTTTAGGAGGTCGAGGTGAGTGGATTGCCTGATCCCACGGGTTCGAGACCAGCCCGGGCAGACTGGCGAGATCTCATCTCTGCAATAAATAAAAGACTAGCCAGGCGTGGTCGGGTGCACCTGTAGTTCTCGGACTCAAAAAAAAAAAATGTTGTTTATCAATCCTTTTCTGACTCCAAGTTCCAGCAGTTTGACCATCACTTTTCACCTGCTACAATTCTCCTGTTTTACTTATTTTTATAATTTGCTTATTTATTTTTGAGTTGGAGTCCCACTGTCGCCCAGGCTGGAGTGCCGTGACACACTCACAGTCACCCCAGCATTGACCTGCTGGGCTCCGATGATCCTTCCGCCTCAGCCTTTCAAGTAGCTGGAAATACAGGCGCGTGCGACCACACCCGGCTAATCTTATATTTATTGTAGAGATGAGGTCTCACCAAGTTGCCTGGGTTGGTCTCGAACCCACGGGCTCAGGCAATCCTCTCACCTCGGCCTCCCAAAGTGCTGGGATGACAGGCTGAGCCACCGAGCCAGGCCTATTTATTTTTATTTTTAGAGATGGGGTCTCTCTCTGTTGCCCAGTCTGGAGTGCAGTGGTGTGATCATAGCTCACTGCAGCCTCGAACTCCTGGCCTCAAATGATCCTCCTGCCTCAGCCTCCCAAAGTGCTGGGATTACAGGCATGAGCCACTGCTCCTGTCCTCTACTTTTCTGTTTTAAAAATACATGCATACCTGTATACACAGTCACACGAAAGCGTTCTGACACACGTGTGCCCTTGCTCTCACTTACACACCCACACATGTGTATCTTAGTATCTCCACACCTTCAAAACAGAGCTCTTAGACTATCCCAAACCTCTGTTTCTAATAATCCATAGATAATTAACCAGATGACAAAGTAAAGGGCACTGTTTAGGATTTTTTTCCCCCGATGGGCTATAGTTTTTATATTTTAAGATGTAATTAAACAAATATATGGGAGGCTAAGGCGAGAGGATTGCCTGAGCCTATGGGTTGGAGACCAGCCTGGGCAACATGGTGCGACCTCGTCTGTACAATAAATTAAAAAATTAGTCAGGCGTAGTAGCACAGGCCTGTAGTTCCGGCTACTTGGAAGGCTGAGTCGGTAGGATCGCTGGAGCCCAGTAGGTCCACACTGGGGTGGCTGTGAGCATGCCAGTGCACTCCAGCCTGGGCCGCAGAGTGAGACTCCGACTCAAAACAACAACAACAACAACAAGAGCAACAAAAGACAAATATGCACTAGTATAGTTTTATTAAATACTAACAGTAAATTAAACTAAAGCACCATGTTTTTTGTGGCAGCATCCTGATGTGGTTTTTATCAAGTAATTTGAAACAACTCAACTTCCTGGGAAGATAGAAGTTGGGTGTAGCTACAATCACCACAACCAAAAGATTTTGGCTTAGTTTGGTGGGCAGCCGCAAAAGAATACACCCACACTATTCCTACTCATTTAAGAAACACCGTTATTCTTTTATTTCAAAAGTGTTGAGTTCATGTTTTAAAAAGCTCAGTAGAGAGTGCTTAAGAGAGAAAAAACAAAGTCAGATTTTAAAACAAGTGTTTGCAGGACTAAAGCAACCCTGAAAAGATTCATATTACATAAATTTGTCTTTCTGACAAGTAATTATCCAAATGACCGTTAGCTTCTATAGCAAGATTAAAGCCTTAGAATGTGAAAGATATTTTCTAGCTGGTAAAATATTAATACCTAAGGGTTCTGAAAAGTTTTATTTATTATTCTTCAGAAACATGTTATGCGGTATTGCAGCATTTAAATTAAAGCAGAAATATTATGGAGTTCGAAAAATGAGAGCTCAGGTTTCTGCTATTGGGAAATACTGGAAACAATTGTTGAGAAAATTAAAATAATTACATGAGTTTGGAGCTTAAAACTAAGCAGGTGCAGAAAGTGAGTGAAAAGAGAACTTTAAATTTTAATACTCAATTTATTGCTAGTAAAGAGTTTCAAAGCACTATTAATTGATTGAACAAAACCTATGATTTGTGGTAATTATAGAGATTTTCTCCACACACTATGATTTTGCTGAATTTCTAAGGAGATAATCAAGGCTATTATTGTTAATAGATGGGGAAAATCATATAATGATTTCCATATTTTGTCACAATTGAACTGAGACAAAGTACTCTTCTCTATTCTCAGCCAACTCCTGCCCCACACAAAAATAGGAAACAACTGTCCTTGACAGGAAAATAAGTTATAGAGCTTATTTTAAAAATAAAGCTTTTCTGAATAAAAAAAAATTATTAAAAAAAATGTTAACTTCGGAGTGTACAGGCACAGGATAGTTACATGAGTGTATTCTGTGATGGTAAGTTTTGGAGTACTGCCCAAATAGATAGTGGAGCACGGTATTCAATAGTCTTTCCACCCTAGCCTCCCTCCCCATTTCCCCCTTTAGGAGTCTCCAGTGTCTGTTGGTCTCATCTTGTCTATATTCCCATCTTTTTTTTTTTTTTTTTAACTCTGTCGCCCAGGCTGGAGTGCAGTGGCATACTGAAGCCCACCGCAGCCTCAGCCTGCTGGGTTCAGGTGATTCTTCAGCCTCAGTCTTCCGATTAGCTGGAACTACAGGCATGTGCCACCATGCCTGGCTAATTTTTCTTAATTTATTTTTTATTTTTATTTTTATTTTGAGTTGGAGTCTCACTCTGTCGCCCTGGCTGGAGTGCAGTGGCACGGTCACGGCCACCAATTTTTCTTGATTTATTATACAGACGAGGTCTCGCCAAGTTGCCCAGGCTGGTCTCGAACCCCTGGGCTCAGACAATCCTCTCGCTTCTGCCTCCCAAAGTGCTGGGAATACAGACGTGAGCCACTGTGCCCAGCTTATATGTCCGTTTTTATGTTCTGTAACACCTTTGACAGTTGCCTGAGGCTCTGTAACTAATGACAACTAAAAACTACAAAGATTAAAAAAAAAACCAAGACTCAACTGGGTCTTTAAACATGTTTCTAACAGACAGACTACACATAAGCCTTTATTATTCTGAAAAATACATATAAATTTTATGTGGCCAAAACCTTTAATAATAAATTCCACTATAATGAAAATCTTCATAACAAAGGCCCTTTGAATGTATAGTTGATAATGACAAAATCTCAGTACATCAAAAGACTATGTATAGTTCCTTGGGATTCAATCAATTAAATATTTATTGAGAACCTAACATGTGTGTAGCACCATGCTAGATACCTAACAGGGAATACAAAAGAATAATATTCGAAACAGGCAGAAATTTTGGACTTCAGGATTCTTCTTTATAGGATATACAGTAATAAGAGTCTGCATATCTTAAGAACATATGCTTGGTAGAGACTTTGAGACTCTCTTTGCCTATCCTAAATTCTACTAAAATAATAATCCCACAATTATCTTTTCTTGCAGTCAAACCTCTAATTGATCCCTCGCTTACTACAATTTAGCCCTGTTTCCTCCATGGAGATAACAGGTCAACCCTCTTTATATCATTAAGCTTTTAGGAAGCAATAAAACTTTATTACTGATAAAAGTATCCCAAGTTCCACCACATAAACAGTATCTGAACTAGCTTTAATTTTTAAGAAATATTGCATACAAATATTTCCAAGATGCTGCACATGAGGACAAGGCCTGTATTCAACAACAAACATTTACTTCAGGAGATGAGGTATTGCAGATTAAACAAGAACAACATGAATAAGGCATAATCCCTACCCCAACGTTCTACTCAGAAGGAACACATTAAGCTGCCCACAATACTGAAAGATGAATATAAGGAAAACAAGAGATTAAAAAAATGCATTCCTAAAACAGTTATGACAAGATTGCAGAGGAATGAGACAGAGGGAGGGAGGGAGGGAGGGAGAGACAGAGACAGAGACAGAGACACAGAGAGAGATTTTGTAACTAAAATGGCAAGTTATTTTCCTGCTATTCTTACACACACACACACACACACACACACACACACACACACACACACACACGTGCGCGCTAGATTCAGGACAATTCAGTCTGGCTGGGGGTCATTACTTTTCCTAAGGTACACTGGTACTACTAAAAGTCTTCATAGAAAACGTTGATTATTCATACATGGGAATAGAGAGGTATGATTCCTCTTTTCACTAATGGGATTTTCAACACAGGTCTAAGAGTAAGTTCTGATTTAAATCACAATTCATTATAATCTAACTTTATACCCTTTAGTCAAGGAGATACCAAATAATAACAGTCTACCTCTCTAAGCACATGTTGACTCATGTGAGTATACATAAGTCAGTTCTTGTCCTGTTTTCTCCTTATCTTTTACAGACTTGACCCAAGCACTGAAACTTGGAATGTAAATACTATATACTGCTTCCATAGCTGCTCAAATTATAAGACATGTTATATGATGTTAAAGGATAACCCAAATGGCATGCTATGCCTTCCCATCTTATACTGGTGCTATAATTTAAGGAGGGAAGGTAGAACAATTGCATTGTCCAAAGGCACAGAAGATTCATCAAAAAGGTAATTAGGGGCCGGGGACGGTAGCTCACACCTGTAATCCAAAGGACTCTAGGAGGCCAAGGTGGGAGGATTGCTTGAGCCCAGGAGTTCAGCCTGAGCAACATAGTGAGACCCTGCCTCTAAAAATAAAAATAATAAAAAAGGCAATTAGAGAAGGGTATACATCATATAACATTTTTGGGGAGAATGTGGTGAAAACTCCAAACCGTCTTCTCAGAAAAAATATACACAAAATATAACAGTAACTCAAAATTTGTCATAAAAATTTCAGGAGCCACAGCAGCTTCCAGTTAAGGACTGGGTCCCAGGGCTAAAGACCCTTGATCATATTAGATACTAGATATAATTAGAAAGAATACAATTTTAATTATAGCTTCCAAAACTTTATCCCATCTATTTTAACTATCTTGCCCTAAGGTTCATGATTAACCATACATGTATCTTTTTTAGAGAGATAACTTTGATTGAGATCAAATAAAGATTGCTTTCCTCTAGTTATACTACAAAAAACACTCACCAACTTTTGCAAAGGCTTCTTTGAGTTCATCAAGCTCATCTTTGGAAATCTGCGTGGTAGCCATCTCATCCATTTAATGATCTAAAGAAAAACCAAAAAAGGTTTCAGACCTTAAAAAAAGTTTGTGATACATATATTATAAGCACTTTTAGAGATAATTTAAACAGAATTTCAAACTACTAAACCAATCCAAATAGGTTACCTACCCTACCTAATAGGCTATAGGTACAGCCTTAATAAAGGAAACGAGCAAATAAGATGTCATCATTTACTAAAAGTTATTCAGAAAAAAAATTTCTGTATTTTCCTTTTAGGGACAAAAGTCATAAATTATATTCAAAGAGTGTAAGAAGAAGCCAAAGTACCCAGCAATGACAGGAAATAGATACATAATGGAAATTCTTGGTTATATGTGCCAAAGCTAAAGGTCAAAATTATGCGACCAAAAATTCATGTAAAATACTAATTTCCCATTAAGTCACTTTAAATCATTCACTGTGAAAACATTGATTTTCAAATAGCATACTGACATCTATAATTCACTCTTATTAAAGGAGGGTTAAAGAGGAATCAATTAAAACAAATTATATTTGGTTTTGATATAGAAATATATACATTCTGCCAGGCGCAGTGGCTCACGCCTATAATCCCGGCACTTTGGGACGAGGCAAGAGGACTGCCTGATCCCAGGGGTTTGAGGCTAGCCTGGGCAACTTTTCAAGATCTCGTCTCTACAATAAATTGAAAAATTAGCCGGGCATGGTGGCACATGCCTGTGGTTCCAGCTACTTGGAAGGCTGAGGTGGAAGGATCGCCTGAGCCCAGCGTCAAGGCTGCGGTAGCCATGAGTGTGCCACTGCACTTCAGCCTGGGCGACTGACTGATACTCCAACTGAACCCCCCCTCAAAGAAAACAAAACCCACCTTCTTATGCATATAACTTATTACATTATCTGAGTTTGCACCCTTTCCAATTTGGTCCTATTTAATCTCTTTAACTAACAGAGCAAAGGTTGGCAAACTACATGCAGCCTGTGGGCCAAATCTGGGTCACCACTTGTTTTTTGTGTGGCCTCAACCTAAATATGGTTATTACAGGAGATATGTTGCTGTCAATTTTGATGATGGGGCACATTAACTTGGAACCTCAATCAAGTGGCATGTTATCCCAGAAAAAAATTCCATCCTTTTCATCAGACCTACTTTACAAAAAATTGTATGCAAGTGTTAGATTTTGAATTTTATTAATAAAAACTTATAGAAAGAATACATACTATCCTTGATATCAATATTATAATATTCCTGATTTTTTCTCTTGGCATACAATATTTATGATCTAAACATTTACACAGAAACCTTGCTGATCCCTGCAATAGAGAAAGAAGGCTTGTATCACAACAGATAATTTCTGAGTATGAACCTATTAACAATGTTGGACAAAGACAAATGAAATGATTATATGTTCCCTTTTTTTGCTTTACTTTTTCTTCTCTTTTGATTTTTTGCGGTAGATTTTTTAAGAGCAGTTTTAGGTTCACAGCAAAATTAAGCAGAAGGAACAGAGTGTTCCCCATATGGCCATGTGTTGCTTAACGATGGGGATACGTTCTGAGAAATGGGTCATTAGATTTCATGATTGTGCAAACATAGCTGAGTATACTTACACAAATCCTGACAGTATAGCTTACTACACACCTAGGCTACATGGTATAGCCTACTGCTCCTAGGTTCAAACCCATGCAGCATGTTTTTGTACTGGATACCGTAGGCAATTGTAACAGCATGGTATCTGTGTGTCTAAGCATGTTTTAACATAGATGAGGTATGATAATCTTATGGGACCACCATCGTATGCAGTCCATATATGTTGACCTAAACATCCTCATGAGGCCCATGACTATCGCTCCTGCCCCAACACAGGCACATCCTCCCTACTATCAACAACCTGAGTGGTACATTTGTTACAACTCATGAATGTACATTGATGCATCATTGCCAGTCAGAGTCCATAGTGTATATTAGGGTTCACTCTTAGTGTTGTGCATTCTATGGGTCCTGACAAGTGTATAATGACATGTACACACTATTACAGTATCATACAGAATAGTTTCACTACCCTAAGTGTGTTGCCTTTCCAAAAAAAATTCTGTGTTCAATTTCATAAACTATACAAAATACAATTTTGAGATCTCATATTTATACATTTAAGACATTTTATTAAAAGGCAACAAATTACTCACCAATTCATTTTTTGCCAATAAGCGTAATACTCATTATAGAGAAGTGGGGGACTAGGGTGGTGGGGAGGGATTCATAAGACAGTTAGGCCACATCTGTCTTTTTCACAGCATATTTGTTATTTCTAGAACTTATCACAGTTCCAGGCACACAATAGGCACTCAATAAAATGGTACTTTACTAAAATTCATTCACTCAACAACTAGGTACCAAGTACTACATTAGATAAATTCATGTGTACTTTATTCCCTGTGAACCCTCACAACAGCCCTGAGATAAATATTTTTTTCCTCCTTTTTTCTTTTTTTCTTTCTTTTTCTTTTTCTTTTGAGTTGGAATCTCACTCTGTGACCCAGACTGCAGTGCAGTGGCATGCTCCCGGCCACTGCAGCCTCAACCTGCAGGGCTCCGGCGATCCTTCCGCTTCAGCCTTCCAAGTAGCTGGAACTACAGGCACATGCTACCACACCCGACTAATTCTTTTGATGTATTGTAGAGATGAGGTCTCACCAAGTTGCCCAGGCGGGTCTCGAACCCGCAGGCTCAGGCTCCTCCTTTTTTCTTACTAGAAAACTTGGGGTCATTAGGAACATGAAAATGGAATTCAAATTCAGGTTTCTCAATTCCTGGGGAGGTTTAAAAATGATCATGTGATACTATTAGCTAAGTTTTTACCATAATGTAACATATGTATATATGTAGATATATACATATATATATAAAAAATGACCAGAATTTTTAAAAAAATCAAGTAACACCAGACTTTAAACAAATATAAACCAAAACTTGCCTGCTCATAAAATTTTCTTACCTATGATATTAAAATGCCACCAAAGATGGACAACTTCTCAGTAGATAGGTTGGGTAAAAACACCTTTCAGAGTAGTCTCAGGATCTATGAGGCAAAGAAAGATCATCAGTTAGATATGAAGTTATGCATTTTAAAGATTAAAAGTAAAAAGAAATTTTACATAAGTGAAGGTGCAAACTAATGAAATAATTCTAAAAGTATTTCACTATTATGATGCTCAACACTGCCAATTCTAAAAATACTATATAGGATTTATTCCAGTTTTCTTTATACATGTTTTAAGCAACAATTTTTCAATACAAAATTATTACCCATCTCCATGAATTCTATCATGAAGAACAATGGCATGGACAGTTTGAAAGTGAGATTGCTAGTGGGTGCAGTGACTCATACCTGCAATCCCAGCACTTTTGGAGGCCGTGGTGGGAGGATTGCTTGAGGCCAGGAGTTCCAGAAAGTGAGACTATCTCAGAAATTTAAAACATGTGGCCTCTCCTCAATCTCTAAAGGTCCTTTCCAGTTTGGGCAGTTTGCGAGTCAGTAATAATTTAAAGTATGTGAGTAAAAAGCAACAACAACAACAACAAAAACCCCACACAATGGAATTAATGTTCACACTAGCTTATCACTTCTATAAAAAAGAAAATTAGAAACGATGGATCTGGGCATAAGCCACACCTGGCCCTTTTTCTTCCTGCTGCCCAGGTGGGTTCTCACTCAATTCTATAGGAATTGCTTTCCTTTGTCTTCATGCCCATCCTCCCCATGTATCTCCCTCCACACACACACACACACACATCCTCCCTCAAGCAAGTTTACCAACATTTTAGGCATCTGCCTTGTTCCTGCCCTCAAAGAATTTACAATCTGAGGCAAACATGAATCACTGCAATGCAGCTCAAAGTGAATTAGTGGCTGCAATAAAGGTACAAATACTCATTTTTCAGAAGAAAAAAAATCTCTGGAGACTTTAAGGATTATTAATTCCTTCTCAGAAAGGCCAGGAAGGCAATTCTTTTAGAAAAATTTAGGAAATGTTTAGATCTCATTGAAATGATTTTAGGGCATCAGTTTACTCCAAAAGAAAAGTAATTCAGTGCATTATATATGTATACATATACTTTCAGATTTTCAAATGTCTTATTTGTATCTAATAGTCTTAGTAAAAGCTCAAAGTGGACGGGCGCGATGGCTCACGCCTATAATCCCATCACTTTGGGAGGCCAAGGTGGGAGGATTACCTGAGCCCACGAGTTCGAGACCAGTCTGGGCAACTTGGTGTGCATTTCTACAATAAATAAAAAAAATTAGCCAGGTATGGTGGTGCGTGCCTATAGTTCCTGCTACTTGGATGGCTGAGGCAGAAGTATCACCAGAGCCTAGCAGGTTGAGACTGCTGTGGCTATGAGCACACCACTACACTCTAGCCTGGGCGACAGAGTGAGACTTCAACTGAAAAAAAAAAAAAAACGCTTAAAGTGACTTCTTTTGCACATATAACTCAGATTTTCCATCTATTGGAGACATTAAAAGGCATACCTCAATAAGAATAAAAAGAGGAATTGGAACACGCACACATCCCAAAACAATATTTCTAGGCGAGGTTGTTTCAGGACAACAGAACAGCTTAACGCAGGATTCTCCCATCTAAATATATCCATATTCATTTATTTCTACTTATTTGAAAGGAAATAAAGAAATGCTACTCTGAAGTACCTGAGTTAAGACTAAAAAGTACAAAGCCGAATTTAAAGGTGTTTTTAAAAAAAAATTTTTTTTTAATTTGTTTGTTTTTTGAGACAGATAGTGCTGGGATTACTGGTATGAGCCACTGTGACCGGCCTTAAGCCAAATTTAAAAGGCTCACAATATATGCTCTAGTTGATAAGAATCACAATTTTAAAACTTGCCATTTGAAGCTTAACATAAAGTTAGTTGTTCAATGTAGTTTTTTTTGCCACTAGGAATAAAGAAAGATTTGTCATTAAAACTACTCATGAGCCAGGCACAGTGGCTCACACCTATAACCCCAGCACTTTGGGAGGTGGAGGAGGTGAGAGGATTGCCTGAGCCAGGGGTTCTGGACCAGCCTGGGCAACTTGGAGAGATCTTGTTTCTACAATAAACACATTTAAAAAAATTAGCCGGGTGTGGTGGCGTATGCCTGTAGTTTCAGCTACTTGGAAGGCTGAGGCAGAAGGATTGCCTAAGCCCAGCAAGTTGAGGCTATGGTGGCCATGAGCATGCACTCCAGCCTGGGTGACAGAATGAGACTCCAACTCAAAAAAAAAAAAAACTACTCATAGGTACTTGATGGTATCTCTAAGGAAATCAAGCAGTGAAGTACTATCTTGGGAGAAAACATCACATTAAGTAACTCCGAAATGATAGCAGATTTAAAAAAATTAAAATCTTACAAATTAAAATGACAGAAACTCTATTCCTCTTTTTGGGGCCCTCATTGTACTATAGGACCTTTTCCTCTCAAAGTCACTGAAATATCCTAGGTGAGTTCAAGAAGCAAAACAGAAGATTTGACATTAATACTGTCTTGTAGACACTTCAATTAGTCCCAAGTACCTGTACTGAGCTGCTGTTCCTCATCCAAAGAGGTGGTATGTTCTCATGGAAAGACTGCTGGACATGGACTTAGAAGGCATCAATTAATGCCCTGGTTCTATTTCCTAGCAGTGTGTCCATGAGCAAGTTTAATTAATCTCTCTGAGCCTCAGTTTCCTCATTTGAAAACAGCGACAATAATACCTACTTCCCCCAGGTCCTCATGAAGACCAAAGATGGCATATGTGAAGATGCCATGTAAACTAGAGAGCAGTACACAGAAACTCCAAATCCTTGAAAGAAAATGCAGAACAAATGAATGCCTGAATAATTGTGAGGGGCTACGTAAATAAATATAAGACATTAGTTCTACTAAGAGTCTTTTACATGGGATACATGAAAAGTTATCTCCCCTATAATTATTGACTACGGAGTATAATAGGTTTCCCTCATATATAAAATTATAAGCCTTTAGTCAAAGTAATTTAAGAAGGACGGACCTAAAGAAAACCTATCTGCCACTTTTTACCCATGACTCAATTTGGTTCCTTCATAAGTCCAGTTTCTAAACACAATTTGAAGAACAGACAAGAGATATATGTTAAAACAAATTTACTTAAAGTATTTCAAGACCACTTCCCCAAATAGCTAACAGCTGTCAATATTGTCACATTCCTCCTTATATTCACATTTTTTCACAAGCCATGAAAAATAAAAGGTGTAGGTATAACGAGTAAATATTGCTTGCTGAAAAAAGTTAATTCCAATTTCACAATAGGTGATTGACAGGCAAAAAGAGAAACTGATTCTGAAATATGTCCTTTTCCCCAGTCTGTCTTCCCACAAAATTGGACTTTATTTACATGGAGAGAAAGAGAGAGAGACTGATAGTCAAATAAATAGCAATATATTTTCCCTCCATTTAAATTCAGCAATTAAAATACTCATCAAAATTAAAACCTCCCAGGATCTCTACAGTCTTCTGAATTCTCTTGTCTGTAAAGCACTCTAATCTGTCCCAAATTCGGTTTCCTCCCTAGCGCAACAGAAAAGCCAGCCCTCCCTCCCTAAACATCTGAGACACAGGAAAACAGATTTTCAAATAAGGCAATAAAACAAAAGCAAACAAAACCTTGTTTGTTTTTTTTTCATAAAAGGATATGGTGTACAACTGGGTATGAATTCAGGGCGTCACCCATAGAAGAATCTTATGCCTATGAAGTCATCCCTAATTACAGAGTTTGACTAACAATACAGCAATTATGAAATCACTCCACCAGCTCATTTAACTATACATAAACCCTGAATACAGATCTTTGCTGAGAAAGGTGCACCTACAACTACCTGAAACTATTACTCAAATTCTGAAAGGTATTTGAGGGCAAAGAGGAGGGGCACCTGTTTTCACCTCCCAAGGCTGTCACTCACTTTAGGAATGCAGCTGACTGAATAATCTACTTATTCATCTGTGTCATTCAGTACCTCATGGGTCAGAAGGAAGGGAACACACATGGCAAATTCATTTGGAGGTAACCAATTCTGATTATGAACTTGATAATTTTTTTAAATTGAGAGGCAACCAAAGAATAAAAACAGGGGATATTCACCATAAACTTCCTCCCAGCCACTAGTATGCTAGGTAAACAGAATTGGGAAAGAGAAGCTGATTACTCAAATCAGAGCTTGGGCAACACATACTTGAGATTTTATCATGAACAAGAATGCAACAAAGGGTAGAGAAAACATGGAAGAATACATTATTTTACTATAAATGGAAATAAATTATGTGGCCACCATTATGTGTGAACAATTCAAAAGTGATCAAAAAAGGGATATTTGTCACCTTCCTTATCCAAAACAGGCAGTGCTTTGGAACATTCACACTTTACATACCTGTCTGTACCAACGGAAACCTGACGCCCTGTCTCCTCCTTGGTTAGGGAAGTCACAGCACTAGTCTCCAGTTTAGATGGGCGTGCAACACTCTGGGCTAAAGCTCACCTACTCTTGCTATGATTACTAAAGCTCCAGTCCTGTGTTTCCTAATGACTTTAGAAGATTTCAATTTGAATGTCTACTACACTCACCCACTTATTCATTTCTATTCATCAAGCCTTAACTGAAGAATTAGTATGTACCAGGCACTGTGTAGGGTGCTGTAGATATAGACAATTAGGACCCAAATACCCTTCTCTCTAGAAGAGCTTAATATTTAGTCGGGGTAACAGATGGAAAAACAAAGACATGATATTAGTACTATCACACCATTATAGTCATATATACTGAGTGATGGGTGTCAGGAAAGGTTTTCCCAGAAAGTGACCTTTGAACTTTGTCTCAGAGCACACATAGGAATTTCTCAGACAGACATCACTGGTAAGGGCATTCTAGGCACACAGACAGAACGAGAAGATGATGTCTGGAGCTAGAGAAAGGCAGTGTGGCTGGAGTGTTGTGCCTACGGTTAGTGACAGGCACCACTGTAGCATCAGGGCAGGGTCCACCTTAGAAGTAACCAAGGAAAAAGAAAAGTCAGCAAGGAGGGTTCAAGTTAGAGAGTATAAGTGTCTGCAATTGAACTCATCACCACATTATGTTCCCTCTATTTTCCAACTCTCTCTCCTGCCAAACCAGGTCTCATTTTCAACTTCCCAATTTTCCTCAGTCTCTAGGCACATAAATTTGAGACTGCAGTTTGGCCATAAGAAACAAAGGGAGGGTCAGTCAATCACCAAGCCCTCTGGATTCTCCCTCTGCAATCTCTGGGACTCTCCCATCATATCCGTTTATCACCTCATGTCTGGCCTACTCCAAAAGACTTTTATCGTATCTGTCTGCAGTCTTGTCCTCCTCAATGTAATCTTTACACTGCTAATTTCCTGAAGTGCAGAGCTTATAAACATCTCATACAAAAGAAAGTCCTAACGTTTTAACATTCAAGGCCCTACCTACACTTTTCTGAATTGATACCTGCTTATCTTTCCAATGTTACTTCCCATTACACGGACTGCACCCTTGAACTCGAAACTCTAAAGATACCTCCTGCCCCAAACAGGCTGTGTACTTTCCCACTTCCACTCCTTTTCCTCAGTGGTTCTCTCCAGTGGAATGCTTTTCACCCATCCCTTATCTAGACTCTTCAAAAGCATCTTTCAGGAAGTCTCTTCAGATCGTCCCCACCCAAGATAAAATTTCTCTCTTCCCAGTACTCTTCACAGAACTGTGTTTTCTTCCATTACAGCCAGTCCAGGATTCTGTCAGAAAGCGCTAATATTAAATCATGCTTTACTGTCAGGCTATATGTATCTTTTTTTATTTGAAAAACATAATCACCACAATATTAAGCATTTAATACTATTACACAAAGCTCTTAGATGAAAGGGACCACACCCAATTCATCCTCACATTTCCAGTTCCCATCCCAGTGCCTGTACAGAATAAGGGAATGATAACATTTCATATAATAACATATCATTGTAGGTTTTTATTATGACAGCTAATAGTTATGGAGGAATTCTCACTTACCATGGACTGTGCTAAATGCTTTATATACATTATGCAAGTTACTTCTTAAAAAAAAATCTGCGAACCATAGCATTGTTATTCCCATTTTACAGAATAGCAAGCAGGCTTAGAGAAGTTGAGTAACTTGCCCAAAGTCACACAGCTAGAAACAGAGGCAGATCATGTCTCAGACCTAGGCCTCTCTGTCTGACACCGAAGTCAGTATGCATTTTCAACCATTATACTATACAGCCTCCTCAACCACGGCTTATTGAATGGCTTTATTTCCCCAACAAGACTGTCAACTTAATTAGAGTAGAAACACAGCTTACTCATCCCCGTATTCCTCATAGCAGGATAATGCTTGGACACAGGGCATTCACAATTATCTTTTGAATAAAAAGGACCCACAACTAATACCCACAACCATTTGATCATGTCAGTCCCCTTTCTGGAAACTGTAAATTGCTTATGCCTAAATGGATTGTCTAATCCCTGCCTGATATTTCTTTCTTTCTTTTCCTTTCATCCTTTCTTTCCTTCCTTCCTTCTCTCGCTCTCTCTTTTTTTTTTTTTTTTTTTTGAGTCAGGGTCTTACTCTGTCGCCCAGGCTGGAGTGCAGTGGCACAATCACAGCTCACCACAGCCACGACCTCCTGGGCTCATGTGATCCTTCTGCCTCAGCCTCCTGAGTAGCTGGGACTACAGGCACACTAGGTAAATTTTTTGTAGAGACGAGGTCTTGCTATGTTGCTCAGGCTGGCCTTGAACTCCTGGGCTCAAGCAATCCTCCTGCCTCAGCCTCCCAAAGTGCTGGGATTCCAAGCATGAGCCACCGCACCTGGTCTGGTTTTATTTTTCAACAATGGTCAGAGCAAGCTTTTTGATCACAACTAAGCTGAACACGTCCTATTAAATTTTACATTAGTACCTTTTGTTTTATCCTGCCCTCTTCTTTCCCTTTCTTCCACTAAGGACTTCCTCTCTCTGTATCTACTTTACACACTTAGAATGTTCTCCTCTTTATTTTTCCTCTCTTCCTATCCAAATTCTACTCATCACTCAAGGACCACCAGAAGCCTCATCTTCTCCCAAAGCATGTTTCCCAACGACTCCACTTCCCACTGATCTTTCTCTTCAACTCTCACAGTATTTAGCAGCTGAATTCTAGCTTTCCCCCTACAGTTATATAAGTGAATATGAGAACAGTCTGGCTGAGACATCCATCATCCTACTTTATTCAGTTCATCTGCCTCCTCCACATAGATCCTTAAAATGAAGCTTGGTCAAAGAGAATAATCGTCCTCAACAACAGAGAACTATTCTTACACCAACAGCACACAAATACTTGTTGAATTCCTTGCTCTGCAGTTCTCATTTCCAGGTTGTTTCTGGAGAACAGTCTAAAGTTATTTCGCTTGCTTACTCCCAGAACACCTTGCTTGATGCTGGACACGTAGGCATGGCTTTAAAAAACATACTCCAGGTCAGGTGTGGTGCCTCACACCTGTAATCCTAGCACCTTGAGAGCCGAGGCAGAAGAATCTCTTGAGCCCAGGAGATCAAGATCAGCCTGGGCAACATAGTGAGACACTATCTCTACTAAAAATACCAAAAATTTTGATCAGGTATGGTGGCACGCACCTGTAGTCCCAGTTAGGAGGCTGAGGTGAAAGGATCACTAGAGCCCAAGGGTTCAAAACGTGCAGTGAGCTTTGACTGTGTCACTGCACTCCAGCCAGTGCAACACAGTGAGACCCTGTCTCTATAAAAAAAAATCCAGTTGACTGCAATGTGTCCAGGGTAGTGATAATTCCCAGCATGCCCAATATCCAGTGATCATAGAAATGAGAATCTGAAAGTTGAGATGTCTGCAGGGTTCCCTACCTTTATCCCCTAAATTGTCTTAGCGAAGAAACAAGTGTCTGGGGTAAAGTGACTTTGGTCAGGGCACAGAGCTATGCAGCAAATGTAAAATTAAAAGAATGTGTTGGAGGAAAGGTAATTAACAACTCTTACCAGAAAAACAAAACCAAAAAAGCTATACACTGCTTTGCAGAGAAGGCCTAAGTATAGTCTATGGAAAATCATTTAAAAGTTCCTAACAAATGTGACCATGATATTGAGAAATAAGAACAGCTGTCAGAAAATATAGACAGCGATCCCTCTAGCTAATACTAACGTGTTTTTATTACCTAAAAAAATAAGGGTTTCACCTAAACCTTGAACTGAAACGACCAAAACTGTGATTGTATAAAATACACAGGATCTAGACAGCAGGTCCAATAAAGACTGCAGAGGCTGGGTGTGGTGGCTCGAGCCTGTAACCCCAGCACTTTGGGAGGCCAAGGCAAGAGGACTGCCTGAGTGTAGGGGTTCAAGACCAGCCTGGGCAACTTGGCGAGACCTCGTCTCTACAATAAATTAAAAAATTAGCCAGGCATGGTGGCATGCGCCTGTAGTTCCAGCTGCTTGGAAGGCTGAGGCAGAAGGGCTGCCTGAGCCCAGCAGGTCCAGGCTGCGGTGACCGTGAGCGTGCCACTGCATACCAGACTGGGCGACAGAGTAAGACTCCTACTAAAAAAAAAAAAAAAAAAAATACTACAGAGTTCTAGGAGTTCTTTCTTCAAAACATTGGTTAAATTGGTGTTAAATTGGCAATGACCATAAAATAGACCAGACTCCTTGAACATAAGCACACAAATACCTTCTCCTGTGACACATTCATTCCTATATGTGGTGCGCTTCTCCTTCACAGTATGTAATATTGCTTCAATTCAGCCACTTGAACGTTTAGTATTGTGAACAACCACGCCCACTGTATCACCACTAATAACTTAGTTTAATATAAACACGACCAAACACTCAAGTGTCTATGTGACTTACTTTTCATGTTAGGATTTTTTTTTTCTTTCAAGATTTTTCTCAAGGAGCAAGTGGACTGGAGTTTTGTTTGCTTCATTTTAGAAAGCTTTCTCGGAATCTTGGTAAAGAAGTAATTGTAAAAGCTTAAGAAGTCATGTGTATCACTGTCATTGAATGATTTGTTGCTATGAAAGTCAAAACAAGGGAGTCAAACTTTAAATGCCTTCATATGTGTCACAGATTCCTGGTCCTAAAAGTTTAGGAAAGGTTCGGGTGGAAGGAAGAAGCAGTAAAGAGTTTTCCTGTTTATTAGTTCCAGCACATCAGCGTTATTAAAAATTGCTTCTTATAGTTAATGTGGAGAGCAAACATTTATGATATAATATTCAACATGTACAGCAAACTTTGCCTCACAAGGTTATTTTTCAGGCCTCGATCTTCTGGTAATTTTACTTAACATTTCAGCTGAAAACTGTAAAACTAAACAGACGACATCTTTAAATACCCCAAAGAAAACATACAGTGGCTGGGCACGATAGCTCACACCTGTCATCCCAGCACTTTGGGAGGTGGAGATGAGAGAATTGCCTGAGCCCAGGGGTTTGAGACCAGCCTGGGCAACTTGGCGAGATCTCATGTCTAGAATAAACAACAACAACAACAACAAAAATTAGCGTGGTGGCACACACCTGTGGTTCCAGCTACTTGGAAGTCTGAGGTGGAAGAATTGCCTGATTCCAGCAGGTCCAGGCTGCAGTGGCTGTGAGCATGACATTGAACTCCAGCCTGAATGACAGTGAGACTCCGACTCAAGAAAAAACAAGCAAACAAACAAAACCAAAAAAAACCCAAACAAAACAACAAAAAAGTACAGTATTTGCTCATGAAGCATTGTTATATATGCTAATTAGGTTGTACAGTATTAGGAACTAGAGAATAAAACAACGGCTATGGAACATGAATCTGGATATATTTAGCAACTATGCTTCTACAATTCATGCAAGATGGAGAAAAATCAAAGAGTTTTTTTTTAAATAAGGGAAATTTAAAACACAACAAAAAAGAATATGAACACAAAAATATACCATGCCAGGCAACATGGCACAAGATTTCAGGGACATTTGTGAAGTAACCTGAAAAAACGTATCCGCTATTTCCATGATAAAATATGCCTCAAATTCCTAATCAATTGAGAAATGAAATTTAGAAGGCTCTATCTGTGACTGAAGGCTCACTCTCTACCCTTTATCCAACCCCAAGTGACTGCCTACCTATAACAGCAGTTTTGCTTTGGATGTATCCGAAACCTTTGAGGACGCTTAAACATCAGTCTATTGTTTAATGTGAAGAAGAGGTTGCTCTGTCCCATATGTATACTGCTCCAATAACCCCTGCAGAAGCAGGAAAAATGTATAAAGGGTTTTCTTTTATTTTTTTTGAGTTGGGGGTCTCACTCTGTTTTTGCCCAGGCTGGAATGCAGGGGCATGATCAGAGCTCACCATAGCCTCAAACTCCTGGGCCCAGCCTCCCGGGTAGCTGTGACTACAAGTGTGCACCACCACATCCAGCTAATTTTTTTTATTTTCTGTAGAGACGAGTTCTCACTATGTTGCCTAGGCAGGTCTTGAACTGCTGGGCTCAAGCAATCCTCCTGCCATGGCCTCCCAAAGTGCTGGGATTACAGGCGTGAGCCACCACACCTAGCCTGTATAAAAGTTTATTAAAAGAAGAGTGGAAGAGCAGAGATGGAAGCAGACAAGTTATTTGCCAGGTCATGCATGGGGTTAAAGTAAGCTATTTTAGCCTTCTTCCTACTACTCTAATACCCACAACCAATGAAATCACCTCAAATGTTGTTTGTGTTGTTTTAAAGGAGATGCATAATAAGGTTGTTAATCAGTTCCTCCCCTTACCCAAATTCCTGTAGCCCCTTTCAGTGTGACAATCTTCCTTCTCTATCTCCTCCGTGAAACTGCAAGCTCCTTGAAAGCAGAACTGGTATCGTATTTGACTTTGTACCTTGGCTGACAACAAGCACCTACTTACTGAGTGTCTGTTGAAAAAATAAACCTTGATGGAAGTGAGTAGAGAAAGTGTGTGAACCTACACATCTCACATGGCTATGCAGTCATCTCATAGGTTTTTCAACATGCATACTGTCAGAGAAAGCTGTGGACAAAATATTCAAGATGCCATAACGTTCTCACATTCTTCAAATGCAGTTGACCTATTATCATGCTTTAACTATCTGCTTTTGGTATTTCAAGATAGTATGAAACTCTTCAAGATGTTTGCAACCTATCCTTTGAATTTAGCTGAAAGTCAAACAAACAAGCCTTTTCAGAAACTTTTTTTTTTTTTTTTGAGGTGGAGTCTCACTCCACTGCCCGGGCTAGGGTGCAGCGGCATGCTCACGGCCACCCCAGCGTTGACCTGCTGGGCTCCGGCAATCCTTCCTTCCCAGCCTTCCAAGTAGCTGGAACTACAGGAGCATGCTACCACATCCGCTAATTTTTTGATTTATTGTAAAGATGACATCTCTCCATGTTGCCCAGGCTGGTCTCGAATGCCTTGGCCTCAGGCAATCCTCTCATCACGGCCTCCCAAAGTGCTGGGATTACAGGCTTGAGCCACCGTGCCCGGCCGACCAGAAACTTTTTTACTTGCAACAATTTTGGCATTTAAGCAGCACATTTCACTTTTACAATAATATACATCATGCATAGATTACGTTTTGACAGGCTTGAATTTTACAGATAAAAGTTAACATGTAGAAATGAATATAAATTGCCCCCAACTAAAGCTATACTTATATTTTTATTATAAACATTTTCAATAGTTTCTCTTCAAAAGTTAGAGAAAATCGTCCAGCAAATACCCAGAAACCCATCATAGATTCTCCATTTATCAGGATTTTCCCACAATTGCTTGCTTCTTCTATTGCCCCCGACCTCTTTCTCCCTCCTCCCTCCTTCCCTGTCTTCTCTGGATTATTTTAAAGCAAACCCCAGACATTCTATGATTTCACCCCTACATAGCTATTAAAAAATGAGTTCATTTTTCTGGAAATACTGCTATTCTGTGCTAGAATTGAGCATAAGCTAAATTCTAATTGATTTTTTTTTTCAGTACCAATATCTATGAGTCACTTAAACCCCAAAGGGTGCCCAATTCTGTGTCATTTCCTGGAGGACTATCAAATACTTCCATTTTAAGTAAAAGTTTCCTTTCCTCCTTTTTTTATTTAATAAGCAAAGATAAGATCTGAAAGCAACGGCTATTTAAAAATAAGTTAATAAATAACTTTTCCAATAACATAAACATTCAATTCAATTTAGCCAGATTAAAAACATTCTTCCATTGCTTGCCATGCAAGAATTTTGTAGCTATTTAATGCAAGTCCTAATTATAGTCTAAAAGCCCCATTTCCTGTAATGAAGAATATTATAGCAAACCCAAAGGTACAACAAAAACACACCTCTCCTTTCCCTATCTTTACAAAGCTAAGGCATATTAACTAAATTCCTTGGATCGAAATAGTCTACTTTCTTTTTAAAAAGTCTAACATCTTTCATATTTTCTAAGCAAATGTCTACACCCTCCAAAACAAGTCTGAATATTTATGGAAAAATAAATCTGCTGCCAATGAAATTAATTAACCTTCACACCTAAAGGGTATTTCCAGTTTCCTTTCCTATGAAAATTAACATATGTTTCAGTGAAGCCAAGGGCAACCTCCAGAGTGCACGTGTATGTGTATGTGTGTGTATGTGTGTGTGTGTGTGTGTGTGTGTGTGTGAGAGAGAGAGAGAGAGAGAGAGAGAGAGAGAGAGAGAGACACGCTAGGCAAGATCAGACTAGTTAGCATGCTTCATTTCATCTCAAAACAAAAATACCATAAAATACTATGGCCTACAACCCAAAAATCACTATATACACGATTCTGCTTAGACTTTGAGCTAAGGAGAAAGCTACCAACAGGTTTCTGAAGTTGCCTCCTGCTGTGTTATACACTTTGCTTATATGCTCTCAAATACTTGTTAAATGAAAAAATTAGATTCTTTTGTTTCATACTTCACTTTTTACTTCATGCACGTGTACTAAGTACAACCATTCTGAAAGGTGACCCTTACCTCAGGGTTAGAACTTACTTTATAACCAGAGCTATACTTCCCTTTGACCGAAATATGGAGAAATAAAATTTCTAAGACCATCACGTGATGGAAAACCCCAGTAAATCTGAGCTCTGGAAATCACTATCACTGCCGTGTTACAGTAACACCATCAAAATTTCATCACCAATGATTTTCATTATTTTGGGAATTATAAATGCTAAGATAACTGTTTGACACAAATCACATTGTAAAGGAGACTACCAATCCAATCACCACACGTTTCGTCATGACAGCCATCTCGGTCTCCATTTCATAGAATTTTGAAAAACCATTTAACAGGGATAAAGGCATTTGAAATCCCACCCTGCCACTCACAAGATTTTGATAATAATTTCTATCATTTAAACTTTTGGGCCTCTAACTTGACAAATATGACTATATAATTAGGATTTCAAAAACCATTTTTAAAAAGCACAGAGTCCCTAAAACATTCCCCAAATAAAGAAAAAAAAAAAACCAGAATATGCATAGAACAAGTTACATTCTAAACTTCAAAAGTTTCTCTTAAAGCAAATTTGATTCTACTTGAATAAATAATATTTAGAAAGTGACTCCAAATTTTTAACTACCCAAATAGTCAGAATTTCAAGGTTTTAAAGCAAATTTCTGCTTATATATTTAGCATTTAAATTTATATTTAGTAATCTAAACGTTAGAGCCTAGCAAAATAATATTAAAATAGTTACCCGTCTGCGACGAGAGCAAACCTGTTTCCTTCCTTTCTCGCAGCACTAATAGACAGAACCTTCTCCCACGCCCAGAACGGCAATCTGGAAACCCAACATTCTTCTTACAATTGCAACTTTAGAGAGCAAGTCACAACACTTCCTGCTAGAAAAGGAGAACACCCTGACAAAAGAATGATACAATACGTACGAATACCCTTCCTGTCGGTCTGGCAGTATTTTCCAAGGATTTAATAAATTCGAACTTAAACACAACATTTAGAGAAAAAGTTTATTTTTTCCTTTCAGTTCCACTAAAACCACACAAGGAGCCAAGGGAATTTAAAGTTGGTTCAGGTCAAACAGCTACAACCCATATACCTATTTAGAATTTGAACAATAGCCAAGTAACCTGCTTATTTTAGAACACATGGAACAGCTTCTCCCCAGTGCCCAAGTCACTCGTCCATAGTCAAGTACATTACTTACAAAGGCAAATTAACTTAGACCACTTAAGTTTCTATTATTCATTTCGTTCCACACACGGCATTTACATTTCATATGCTAGGTATTGTAGCATTTATTTCTAGTATATACATTTCGTTGTCTGTTGAAAATGTAAACTCTTATGCGTAGGAACATATCATAGATGATATAATACGTAGGAACTAAGCCAATACTTGCGATACTTGCTCAACTGAATACTTTTTCTACTGAGAGGCAGTGCTGCATAGTAAATAGCTCTGGAGTCAGACTAGGTTCAAATCCTGGCTCCACAATTGACTTGGGCACAGTGCTTACGCTCTTCTGCCTGTTTTCTCATCCTGGGATGAAGGTAATAGAACTCCATATAGCAATAACTACTTTATACATTGTTGCGAGGCTTTAGTGATTTAAGATGTGCCATAAATTTAGATGATAGCCTAGCACATGGTAAGCACTAGATATGTGATAACTGTTCTTATTATTGGAATTTTGAATTTTGAGCTGCTCTAGCAACCGAAATCAGTGAATTGTTAAATTAAGCAACTGGTTAGTTGCGAGTGCCCTTTATGGGAGAAAACGGACAATCAATAGGAACACTGGGCTAGGCTGAGGAGACTGGTTCTGTACTGACACAGGGCAAGTTAATAATTTGAGAGAAAATAAAGCACAATGGAAACATCAGGGTCTTAAACATCTGACAGACTTGGGTTGAAGACTGTGTGACATTGAACAAATTACTTAGCTTCTCTGAGCCCCCAGGTTCATATCTCTAGCAATGGAGCTAATCCACGTATTTCACGAGGTTGCTATGATGATTTAGTGATAAGATATAAGTACATAGGAGTGTCTGGGTCCAGTAAGGTGCTCAGTAAATGGCAGATATTGTTATAATCTGGGATAAAACATGCATAGTACCATCTGCTGCTCTGTCTACCTCAGCACAATGAAAGAGAGATAATAGACATTCCAGTCCTTCATAAATAATATAAAACAAAGGGAAACATTTTATGATAACATGCTGAATTCTCAGCATACAGAGGTGACTCACAGTGCGGTCATTTGTGAAAAGGAACCCTCACTGGATGGTCCCCACTAAGAAGCAGACAGTGTTCTCCTGTCCTCATCACTACCATTAGCAGACACTTGATTCCATTTTGTCTCCTTCGTGGAAGTGCTTTAATTTATTTCACCAATCACAAAGCTTGCGTGAAATATCAAAAGGCAGAAAATAAGAAATATACCAGCAGGAGTCAGAGGACATGTTTTTCCACCCGTCTTTGTTGCTGACTCACTACGTGAATGAAGCCTTTTCAACTTTCGAGTCTCAATTTCTCCATTTATAAAACAAGCACAGCACTATCTGCCTGCAGCCTGTCTGGCTATGGTAAATAACTATCAAGCACTTTGAGGTAATTGGAAGAAAGAATATATATATGTGTGTTATAATTTGTTTTCCAGACAGAAAACTGGGGCATTGGCAATTGCCTCAGGGAGGAAGACAGGATCAGAAATGCTGGGTTTCTTTCCCCCACAACCTTTCCTTTTCTTCAGCCACACCTGTCACCTCAAACCACTTAGATGAGTCTGTCCCAAGTGCTATGTAACTATCATTTTCAGACATGTAGCATTATCATCGAGGAAACTGATGTTTTAAACAAGCAATGTTCGACTTTAGAAGACGGCTTTCTCTTTTTAAGAAACAAGTTTTATTGGTCGTTAACACAGTGATACCTAAAAATTGTTTCGTTGATTTTCCCTTACTTGGTCATCTGAAATGTATGTTTTCCAGCTATCCGAATTCGAAGGTTTATCTTTGATCAGAGTGAAATCTGTCAACACCAAGTTGCTAATTTTAAAGTCTCTTCACCATAACATAATAGCATTTATTTCAAATGTAGAACATTGTTGTCAACATTTTAGGAATAGATTTTCCCTCAAAAATGTGCATCTTCTACTTAGTAAATGCTAGGTAAAACATTTTCTAAAAGACAGTTCTACATCAGTAGTTCAACCAGTTTCAATTAGTGGCCCATTTTGTAAATGTCTATCTCATTCATTATCTGAGGTGTGTGTGTTGAGGGGGAGGTGTTTGTGTTTGTGTATATACATATGTGTGTGACTATGTATGAACAGGATCTGTTTTTACTAGAGGTGATGAATACTGGTTCAGGAATAGAAGACGATGGCAAGGGTTGTGTGATGAATTCTACATTTTAATAAGCAGGCCACAGAATAAAAACAACTTTTACGTTGCACTCCAAATTCACCACAATGAATGCTCAGGAAAGCCAATGGAAACCACATTCTCTTTCTCAGTCTCTCTAGATGTTACAAACAATACCATTAACTTGAGAGTTCACATACATTACCTGTGGATACATACACACATTCCTCAGGATGGAAAGAAGGAAAGAGACACACCCATAAGAGTGGTGTGAGAGTTTCATATATGAGTGCATATCAGTGGAATATGTAGTCAGAACACAAAAGCTAGACATAGTATTATTAAAGTCTCTTCCAACTTTCATTCAAACGTCATGCTCTCCACCACACCCAATACCAGGTATACTCTTTCCGTGTCTGACACATACATTGGAAGCCTCTCCTGCTGTGCTTAATCGACACACCTCAATAACACTCATCTACTTTCCTTTCATGAAACAGGGTTTTACCCATCTCTGTGACTTATAAAAACAAGCAGATACATAACTCCCACAGAGACAGAAGCATTGAAGCAGAGGGATCTAACATAAAATAGGCACCAAGTTAATGTGCAAGAAGCTGCTACTATAATTTTGGGCTATACTGAAAAATTTAGGCCAGGCGTGGTGGCTCAAGCCTGTAATCCCACCACTTTGAGAGGCCGAGATGAGGCAATTGCCTGAGTCCCATGGGTTTGAGAACAGCCTGGGCAACTTGGCAAGACTTCATCGCTACAGTAAATCAAAACATTAGCCAGGCATGGTAGCGTGCGCCTGTAGTTACGGTTACTTGGAAAGCTGAGGCGGAAGGATCGCCTGAGCCCTGCAGGTCGAGGCTGCGGTGGCCATGAGCTTGCCACTGCACTCCAGCCTGGGCGACAGAGTGAGACTCCAATTCAAAAAACAAAAAAGATATAGGAAATTCATACCAGGAGCAGCATTAGGTATAGAAGCTCCCTGTTGCATAGATGTGTCAATTTCAACAATCCCATAGATCTGGTTTATGTAATCATTTGCTTCATATTTAGAGAGAAAAATAAGTTGCAAAATATCTTAGTTTCACTATTCCAAGGGATGTCTCTCCAATACTATTTACTAGCTCTTTATTTGTGTAACAAATAATCAAATTTCAAAAATAAAATAGGATGTCTTATTGTACATTAAATTATGTACTCTGGGCCGGGCTTGGTGGCTCAGCCTGTAATCCCGCGCCTTTGGGAGGCTGAGGTGAGTGGATTGCCTGAGCCCGCGGGTTCGAGACCCGCCTGGGCAAGCGAGACCTCATCTCTACAATAAATCAAAAAATTAGCTGGGCGTGG
>CAUYQG010175511.1:0-25544 GCA_963574415.1 Tarsius wallacei | reverse complement strand
AATGCAAACTAGTGCAACCTCTTTGGAAGACAGTGTGGCGATTTCTGAAAGAACTAGAAATTGACCTCCCATATGACCCAGTAATTCCCCTATTGGGAATATACTCGAATCATTCTACAAAAAAGATACCTGCACATGCATGTTTGTTGCATTTCTATTCACAATATCAAAAATATGGAACCAACATGCTGCCCATCTAAGCTGGACTGGATTTTTTTAATGTGGTACATATGCACAACGGAATATTATGATGCCATAAAGAAGAACAAACATATGGACTTTGCAGCAACTTGGATGGATTGAGAGTCGATCATACTCAGCGATCTATCACAGAAACAAAGGCAGACGTACCATATGTTTTCACTTATAAGCGGACCTTGAACAATTATTGTAATACTATAAGAAAGGGATTGGCAGTAGTGGGAAACTGTCAGGGGATGGGGGGTGAGATTGGCAGTTGAGGGAAACTGTTAGGGGAGGAAGGGGCATACCTCATCAACAAGGGTAGCTGCACAATCAATGTTTGTATACCTAACCCTGAATTGTACCCCACATCTTTATAATAAAAAATTATAATGACTCTGAATCCCACTCCATGAATCTCAATAAGTCTATTTTTCTACCAGTTTTCCTCTATAAATAATTTCTTGGAATCCCCATGTAATACAAATATGCTCCAACTTATCTTGTAATCTCCCCCTGTCACCTGTGTTCTGAAATACTGCTATATCAGAACTTCCCTGGGGTGACTTCTCCTTCCTCTACTGATTTGTTTCAAGACTGGACACCAGTTCGCTTTGTTGGCCATCAAAAAGACCACCTGAAAAATCTGTTGACTGAGCAAAGCTAAGTTTATTTTACTGTAAAAAATACCACGATGACAGAGATTTACTAGTGTCTTAGAGAAGGCAGATCAAAAGAAGATATTTTTAGGTTTTTGGCATCTGGTTTAAGGAGAAATGTTTCAAAGTGGAGAATTAATTTGAGATTAGATGAAGTTTATGACATAATAGTTTAGCACGAGTGAACACAGCCACACTCGTATCTTGAAGTAAGTTGTGATACATAACTATTGCCTGGTAAGTAAACCTGTGCATAGATGAAAATTCCATCATCCTGAAAGAGCTACTTGCCTAAATGAACAAATACTTTGCTCTTATAAATTAATTTGCAATAATTTCCTAAAGCAAATAGCAAAGTTATTTACTCTTTACAGTTTTATCCTGTTTAGAAAGAATTTCCTAGAAATAACAGGTTATATTAACACAAGTTGTCTCAGTTCTCAACTTCTCACCACTTCCTGATTTGAAGCTAAGCTCAGACAAT
Organism: Tarsius wallacei; assembly: GCA_963574415.1. NCBI lineage: Eukaryota > Metazoa > Chordata > Mammalia > Primates > Tarsiidae > Tarsius > Tarsius wallacei. The sequence goes on along the minus strand of CAUYQG010175511.1, from coordinate 24,218 downwards.
GATATACAATATGATTGTATTGCATCATTGTGGGACAATGAAGATACAGTTCAGAAAGTCCCCTTTTTTGCAACTAATAATAGTTATTCCTGGAGCTCACAGACCATCTGCAAGTCACTGTTTAACCCTTAAAATCAAAAACAGAATTAAGAGAATGAGAGAACAGAAACTGAAGACTAATGGGCAAAATAGCAGAACAGGGGAAAACTAAAGGAAAATCATCCATTTTAGGGCATTGATCATGGGTTGCCACGAAAACTAAAGGAAAATCATCCATTTTAGGGCATTGATCATGGGCTGCCACGGTATTGGTTGTTGGTGGTTTTGCTATTCTTTTTTCTGTTTGGAGCTCTTTGATAGCATTTCCTAAATGAAACCTCAAGATTCCCTTTCGTTTATGTGTGAAGCCCAGCTCTATGCATGATGATTTTAGCACTCTAATTGCAATTAAGAGGCAAGTCCCAGACCTCCTTTGACTCTCATTCCTGTGCATGCACCTCAATGCAGTGCTTTTAAAACTTATGCTCTGAACCATCGCTAATGACACAGCAAACTTTTACCTTACTATTGGTAATATTTCTACTTCAGGGACAAGAGCCATGTTTAAACTCAGGTTTCTACCAAATCACCCCCAACACCTCTCAAGTTTGGTCAATTTATTTGTTCTTACTCTGAAAGATTAAAATGCTGTTATTACAACTGCTGACATATTAACTGTCCCCTAAAATAGAGTTTGTAAGAATCTGATTATGAATGATTTACTCCCCATATGGTTGAGGTTCAACATCAGCTCCTTTTCATTTTTTATTTTTATTTTACTTTGTCTCCCACTGCCATAAACACACACACATGCATGCACAAACACACACATGTCAGACCAACTGAAAAATCATCTAAAGGAAACTTTCCCATGGAGCAGCACAAGCAGGCATCTCTTCTGGCCCTGTTCCTCCCAACTTATTGTCAGGGTCACATGGGGCGGCTAGCAAGGTGAGGATGAGGAGGACTAAGGTGGAGGGGAAAGGGAATCCATCCTGCCCCTAGGAGCCATCTCCTCAGAGACCCTCAAAAGCCCTCCAAACCGTTCAATCAGACCAAGCCTCATGTTTCAGGCCGTAATGAAGTCTGCAGAAGTAATAGAAATGTACTTACCACTGTCAAAACTAATCTGTTAATAGGAAAGTTTGTGGCAAGCGTTGGGTGGCTCATATCTATGAGGAAACTGGTTTCCTATTTAGAGAAAATAGAGCTGTTATTCTTAAGTAGAGAGATGCCTATTGTGTGGGTAATTACAAGGAGGCCCGGCTGACCTGGCAATGAGGTAGTGTAGCTAAATACCTGAGGCAAGGGGAGCGCCTGAAATGAAAGCAGAGGCCCCATCTGTCAGGCTGTAATGATTGTGCTATTTGGAGGCAGAAAGGTTTGTCTGGAGCAGCTGGTTTCTCTCCAAGTGACCTTTTAGCATTTCTGCTTTTGCCGTCTGACAGATGTGTCAACTCAATAATTTCAAAAGCCCCTGAGTAAATAACCAATTGTGAGCAAGGATGACCCAAAGCGATGACAAAATGGCTGCACGCGGCACATTATGGAGCATAATACCGAGTGAGGGAACCAGGGACATTATCAGAAGGCAAAAAACATTTTAGTCTTTATTTGGGAGTAAATGGCTTTCCTACCCACACTTCAGTTGTTCTTGAAGGGGGGAAGAAAGGGGATGGTGGATTGGGCGGGAGGGCTCTGCAGTGGCCTTGCCCTTGGAAACCCGCATTAGGGACTCAGGTGGCGTCTGGGCGCTCAGAATGGGCTCCTGCGCGCTCAGTCTCATGCCGCTTGGAGGGGACTGGAGGCTGGAGCTAATTGGCACTGTGAATGATTGAGGGGCTGTGGAGAGACAAGTGCAATCAGACCAGGGCTGATGAGTTGAAAGTCTCGCAGAGTTTGCACAGGCAAGGCAGGTGCAGTCCGGCTGCTTTTGTCAGGGAACTAAAGGGCGGGGGCTTTAGAGACCAAGGCTGTGGGGATCCAATGCAGCAGGGCAAGCCTGGGGAATAAGGTTGACTGGGAATCCCCTGGGACGACGACAGCACCCTTGAATGGAAATCTGATGTATTCACCATATCCTTTTTTTTTTTCCTCCAAGCTTTTAAACGCTCCACAGCTCCACTGAAAACACCATCAAAGGAAGGCTAGAAGAGCTCCACCCAGCCGATGAGCACCCCAGGACCCCTCCTTCGGTGGAAGACGCTTCTGGAATAGCATTTTCTGAGACGTGGATGTCCAAATACTCTTTCTATCCTGCATTGGAAGTGTTAAGATTTTCACTTTTAACCCCCATTTGTAAAAATGAGTTACATAAATTGACAGTAAATGGAATATTAACCTTCAAAGGCAAATCTTCCATACTTTAATGCCAGTTTTCCCAGAGGCAACCCATCATGATGAGAGAAGTGACATAAACACAAGGAGTTGGATTGAGCTAACTCATGCCAGTTTGCCAGAGTCAATGTCAAATTTGCAGGAATTTTGCAAACTGATTTTTAAGCCATTAGTAGCTTTGAAATTGATCATAATTGTAGTATTCACACCTTGAAAATCAGCAAACACTAAAAATCAGGGCTTCTTTTTCCCTAAAGAGCTGATTGTTACATATTTACCAGCACATCCCTGTCACAGGTAAATCTGAGCATTAGAATACTTCCATTTGGCTATGACATTGAGCTTCCTCTCTCCTTACTAAATTTATACTGCAGATTTCTACACTTAATTAATGGCAAAGCTGAGGTTGATTGGTGACATAAAATATTTGCTCATTTGGAAGAGCTTTGAGAATGTTTAAGGATTATGGTTTTATTCTTTTTTTAAAAAAAAAGCATTGTCTTACTGTAAAGTAAAAATACCTCAAAATAACTGGCAAAAGTATTCATGTTTGGACCTTACTTCCATAACCTTAGTCTGTCTGCTCCCCAAAATAAAACTTCTAGTCAACCCTGTCTCATCTGGTTCAATAAAAGACCCAGAATATTCTATACTCATTCCTGACATCAAGACTTTGTTCATTTCTGAGCTGCCTGTCAGAACTCCATGCCCTTGTCTTACTACTTACCTAATCCTACACATTCTTCAAAGTCCACCTCTTCTCTTACAATTCTAGACCATGATTTATTTCCTTTCTCCTATAATTTCCATGATATTTTCTGCTTTTACCGCTCACTTTGGCTCTTAACCATATTATACACTATCCTACAGTTTCACTTTGCTCTTTTCCATGTGCATGCCTTGTCTACTCTAATAGATTATCACCTCTTGGTAAGCAAGGATTTACATTACGTAAGACAGTATCTATCTTCCTCAGCCCCTGGCACGCCACTATTTATACACATAGTAAGCACTTAAGACTGTGATTCTCAGCTCTCTGGTTATAGAATCTCTGAGGAAGTTTTAGAAGATACTACTATCCAGGTCTCAACCCTCAGAGATTCTGATTAAGTTAGTTCTGATCATATTGTGTTATAACAGTTCCCAAATAGTTACAAATCTACCTATTTCATTGCCACTCAGTTCAGAATTCCTGGGTAATTCTAACATGAAACTATAGTTAAGAACCATGACTTTAAAAGATGTTATCGATGGATAGAAGGAAAGAAAACTAAATCATACAAAAATAAACAATTGTTTTACCAGTATCTCTTCTTTTTTAACACAGAGTAGCAGCTAACTGAAATCCATCACTATGGCCTTTAACACTCACTATTTGGCCACGAACTCCTCAAGGACAGGGAATAAATCATATTTGTAGCAACATCCCATCTATCGCAAGGTCAGAAACCAAGTAGGTCTTAGATACCTATAATGATCGCTGTTTCATGTCTATGCAATTTAGATTCTTCCTGTCCAGCCAACCCTGCTGGTACAATCTTCCAGACCTCAGTTTAGATGAAACCAAAACAAGAATGTTATTGTTGTCCAGGCGCAGTGGCTCACCCTTATAATCCTAGCACTTTGGGAGGCTGAGATGAGAGAATTGTTTGACCCCAGGAGTTTGAGACCAGCCTGGGCAACATAGCGAGCTCTTGTCTCTATTTAAAAAAAAGAAAGAAAGAAGGTTACTGTTGTGTTTTAAAGCTGTGTTTATAGTAATAAGACAAAGGAATGGATGAGTCCATTTAAAGATGATAAAAGAAAAGAAAGAAAGCAGAACAATTCTTTTTCTGGTTTGCTTCCATTTCTCCTCCATGAAGGAGAATAACATTCAGACTACAAAGGAGAGAACACAAACCTTAGTGCAGGAGAAAATCTTAGTAAGAGAGTATCTAGCAGCTTTAAAATGTGTTCAAGTCCAGATGCATTACATCTAAGACAATTAAAACAATTTGCAGCTGTTATTGCAGCTGTTCGTGTCCTGGGAAAAAAAAAAATCAGAGGGAATGGGAAAATTGCCAGAAGATCAGAGCTAAGCGAATGCCTCAGATTTCAAAAAAGGGGACTTCGTAATCTAAAGCCTGATGAGTTTGACTTTTGTATCCAGCAACATTCTAAAATGTGTTCTTAACTCAATTATTTGTATGTACTTAGTAGGGAGAAAGGCGATCACCAAAGGCCACTATAAGGTTACCAAACGTAATTGATGACAAATTATTTTCATACAGTTATTATATATAAGAAGAGAGGGAAAAATATTACAGGCAAATTTCACTCAAATATCAGGATTGATTTTTTAAAAAGTATTGAGTCCCTGCTATGTGATGTTTACCATAATAGGCCTTGGGCATAAAATGTTCAACAAGGCACAGTCATTGCCTTCAAGAGGCTGGAGAAATAAAGAAGAACACAGCGGCAGTTTTTATGGGGTTCAATGTGGATATAACAGGGAAAGATGAACTCTTAGACGAGGAAAATGCTCTAGGAAACTGGCATCTCAGGGAGGATCTGATAGACAAAGAGAAAAAAGTCAGGCCATGCCAGCTGGGAACCAGAGGTGGGGAATATGCCAGGAAGAGAAAACAAGTGGCAGAAGGCTTCAGGCCAATAGAGGGCAAGGTGGCTTAGGAGGCTACAGGTAGTCCCAGAATTCAAAGCAGAGAGTGAGGAACAGAGAGAGACAGGTAAGAGAAACAGGCAAGAGTCAGATCTGGCTAGGAGTTTGGACTTTATTCTGAGAGGCGTGGAGAACCACTGCAGTATTTTAAGCCAGAAAATACACATTGATTTCACCAAGTCATGTGACAGTCTCTCGTAGTATTACTGTGGATAAGAGGACGAACTTGGTGGCAATGAAGTAGGCCAATTTGTAATTGTTTGGAAAATTGTCCTATAAAATGTCAATACATAAGAATGTTAGCAAGTAGAAAGAGCTCTGTTAGCATTTTTCTGGGCCCTTTCCTTGATTCTATCGTATTGAATGTATATATCAATAACTAGGGCAAAGTCTTTTTACAGACCACAAACAGCTGAGAAGAAGAAAAATGTATTATTCAACTCTCAACAGACTGAGAAGGGCCTATCCCAACAGGGTAAAATCTTAACCTGCATTTATTTTTTTCTAAATAATCTATTTTAGAAGATTAAAATGGGGAATTCCCACTTTATAGCAGTTCATGTGTAATTATAAGTTCCAAGGTCGAAAAGCTGTTATGTTAGAGAGCTGTGAAACCCTTTGCTAGGAGAAAAAAACAGATCCTGTTGGTAATATCACCGTGTTTGGTTCAAGGTGGACAATGACCCCATGAAACACCATCGGCTCACATTTGGAGATTTGTGTCTAGTTCTAGGTCCAGATACCCAGTGTCAAGGTATTTGAAGACCTAGAAGCTACATGATAAAAACAAAAAGGTAAAAATATTTAATTTCAAAGGATAGCGGCCTTTGATTTTTAAAAGAGTAACTCCAGAGGATTGAAATCATACAACTGAGTTAAAGCTCTGTATAAGAAAGGCATCTTTAGAAAAAATGATTTTGGAGGTTGAGGGAATGGACTACAGGGCCGTGGATGACAATCTACTTAGAATTTGTAAATGGAATGGATGGCCTTGTAGCTTGTAATGTTCCTATCACTGGAGATGTTTGCATCATATCTCAGAGAATATGAACATGTCTAGAAATAAACTCAAGATACAAGAGATGTTCATTCACTCTACTGGGGATATTTGATAGAGATTGTTTATACTGGAAGAGAAGTCTGGCTTTTCCCATTTTGAGATTCAATTTAAAAATGTTTTGTAACAGGCCAGACGTAGTGACTCACACCTGTAATCCCAGCACTTTAGGAGGCCAAGGCATGATTATTACTTGAGCCCAGGGGTTCAAGATCAGCCTGGGCAACATATTGAGACCTCATCTCTACAAAAAAAAATTAACCGAATATGGTGACGTATGCATATCGTCCAAGCTACTCTGGAGGCCAAGGTGGAAGGATCATCTGAGCCCAGGAAGTCAAGGCTGCAATGAGCCATGATCATGCCACTGCACTCCAGCGTGGGTGACAGAGTAAAACCATGACTCAAAAAAAAAAAGAAAGATCATCATAACCATGTGTACCTCTATGTCAAAGAAAGACTAGCAGAGAATAACCTTACTCCACACTAATTTTGCCACTTTAGATTCATTCTTGCCTTCTTTCATATTTGTCCTAGTTTCAGGAACTAATTCCTCCTTTTATTGGCCGTCCTTTTAAAGGATCCCAAACATCTCTTCATCACTTTTTATGTTTTGTTAAAACTTCTGACACCTGCATTCTTACAGATGTTTTAGCATAAATAACCAAAGATAACAAAGTTTTGGTGATGAGTTTCTCCTAAGGAATTCTGACTTAGGACCAGCAGTTCCTTTTTGTCTTTCTTAGCCATAAGCCATGAAGCCACCATCTCCCATGACCATGACACTGTACCATAAACATTTCAAGAAACAAGTCTAAAAATGACTCTTCATTCACCTCTGACCTCTGACATGGAGGCCAAGTTCAAGCTCAGCCCCAGGAACCTCCATACATTTATTTGCCAGGATTACCTTTTTCCTACAATGCTCCCCAACTACTCCAAACTATACCTGTGCCACCTCAACAGCCTGTCACCTCCATAGTCTTCTTTTTTTGAAAACTGTCAGTGCTCAAAGCTACTGACAAATTGTATGGCTCTGAGAATGACCCTCCCATACCTATGACATTGGAATTTCACTGAGCTATGGACTACAATCTTCAATCACTTTTTACAAAGGGCTTCAGTGTATAACCTCAGTCTGACCCCTAGCCTATATTGCCTTTCTCCTTCTGTTTCTTTGCTTGTACTTCATGTTATTCCAAGAAAGTTTACTGATTAATGCTGCATCTAGTCTATCCACAGCCATGTTCTGGCAACTTGCATTGTCTTTGTAAAATTCCAAAACTGGCCCCAACTCAGATTACAACAGACTTTTCTTTGCCCACCATTACAATACTCTTAAACTCTTCTTTCCCCTTGAGGTCTTAATTTACAACCCTCCCCCGCCACACACATGCAATACTGCAACTTCATTGAAGAAAAATCAGTCTCTTTAAAAAGAAAATTGTGTGTGTTCTTTCTATTTACTCTTTGTCTATTTATTCCTCAATCCATTGCAATCTGGGTTTCTGCCACAGTTGTTCCACAAAACTGGCTGTCACAATGGCCAGTAACATTCTACTGGTTGACAAATACAATGGACACGTTCCAGTTCAATTATTACTTTATCTCCCTGCAGCATTTGCCATTGTTGACTGTTCCCTTCCTTTTGAAATTCTCTTCTGCCTTAAGCTTTAAGGTTTTCCTCATGACTGACTGACTCTTCCTTTTGCGTTTCCTTGTCTCTCTCCACCAGCCATTTAAAAATTGATCTTTACCAAGATTTGGCTCTCAGAGATTTACTTATCTCATTCCTCAAGCTCTCCCTTGAGTAATCTCATCCACACACAAACTTCAACTAACACTTGCAGATGATGGCATCTGACCTCTAGACTCACATCTATGCTTGCATACACTATAAGCTTATAACTTCAAACTGACCAAAATTTACCTCGTCAGTTTCCTTGTCCTCAACCCTTCATAAAAACTGAGGGAAAACTGAACCCAAATTATATTTTTTTAATGTGATTTCAACTTTCTACCCTCACTTTGATTCTAAAAATGGATGACCAAGTTGCAAAATAATAGAATATTACGTATAAGCTTAGCAACAAGAGACTAGAAACTCTGTCCTCAAAAAAGTGATAAAAAAAATTAGCTCAGAAGGTTTTTTTTTTTAAGCTTCCTTCCATTATTTTAAAAATGAAATTAGAAGGATGGCTATAAGCATGTGATGCTGCCAATCCATAATTGTATTTTTTCAATAAGCAAAAACTCAGACGCTGGATTGGAACAGACACACAAATCTCTGGGAATTCAGATGTCCTGTTTAAGAAGGAAAATTGGGGGAACAGGTCTTGCATTCTGAAGCACACTAAATTATTCCTTCTATCTTGGTAGATTACATGACAAAACAATACAAGTTGCTATGTTTCCCAATAAAAAGGAAACTTTTAAATTGTCTTATTGCTTTTTCTGTAAGCACAGGTGAATTTGATGTTTGAGGGACTCTTCCTTTCATGAGTGAGGCTAAAACTCTTCACTGATAAGGTCAGAGTCTTTTCTCTGCTATGAATCCTCAGATGCAGGCTGCCACCACTAAAATAAAGTCATAAAACAGAAATCCCAAGCCAAGACCGCATAAGCCAAAGTATCATGCACTCCAGCATATGTACAGAGTACAAACCTATTATTTCACACCTGGTGCTATGCCAGTAGAGATTCCAGAAGCACAGAATTAAACTGTTATTTTGACAAAGCAGTATTACTTGTTGGCATCCAGTAAATTTGCTTGAAATTCTAACAACTTTCTTATATAGAATATCCACCCACCTAGCATTTTTTCTTTATATGAAATCTTATAAAAGCAAATCTGTAATTACATTTCCTGTTTTCATTTTTTTCCAGGAACAGTGTTGGCTTCTACTGTATGAGAACTACAGTGCATCTATCTCCATTAGCATTGTCACTCGGGTTTTATAAAATCATATTACAAAATGTGGGTCAGTGATCACTGAGTCATGTAATTTATCAAGACAATACCCAGATGCACTGTTTGACATTCGTTTTGCAGGGATGCAATCTACTGGTATAAACAACTCTGCAATGCCTACCATTCTTCAGAAGCAAAGGCCATTTACGACTGGGGGGAAAAATCAATATCTAGAGTTCCACTCACTATCAAATATTTAATGTCCCAATGTTTTATAAGATAATATATCAGTGAAAGCTGACAGGACACTTTCAGTCTATAATACATCATCTCTTCAGCTTGACCCTCTAATTGTGTCTCAGAATTCAGACTTTTAGAATGAAAAAACCTTTGTCTCTTACCTCAACCCCCTGATTTTACTAAGAGGACACTGATAAGGCAAGTTCAATGCTGCAGTACAAGTAAACTGCCCAGCAGTTAGTGATAAAATCTAGAACTAAAGTTTCCCTATCACCCATTCAATAAATACCAAGTTCAGTTCTTTACAAATTTCCCATATTTTGTTTCTCTATTTTCTTCTCATACCACTGAGAATTAATTCTCTAATGCCTATATTGCATTTAATTAAATGAACAATTTTTTTGTACCTGCTCTTTACTTGGTACTAAACTAGATGTTGGAAATAATAGAGGTGTTTCTCCCCTGTTTAGCACAGAAGCAGGACTTTCAAGAGTGATGGGAGATAAGACACAAATGCTACCTGATTACCTCCCTGACAGTTTCTTCTTGTTCTCATTCAATGGCATCTTTTCCTCTGTTGCCCCTTAAAATTTGCTTCTCTTCTTGTCCATTTTTTCTTATGATGCTACCTAGTCTCCCTCGTGACCTCATTACTCACAGTCATGGCTGCGATGTTCTGAAGTATGTGTCTCCTGAATTCTGGTCCTCTGTCACCAGGTGTCTACCATATCTCCATAGGGTGTCTCACAGGTTCCTTCGCTCAGCACATTCGTAATTGGACACATCATCTACCACCCCTTATTGGAGTCCTGGTTCTGATTGGAGGTAACAGTCATCACTCCATTATGCAAGTGTCCATTTAATTTGTCAACTGAAGTGGCTGTCTCTCTACCGTGTAAATGCCTGGGAGGCAGGTCCCAAGGCTTTTCATCTAGGAAGCCTCACCACTCACCACTTTTCCTAGAATCTAGTGGATACGTAATCAGCATTTCTCAAATGAATAAATAAAACCATTGTCTATGTATCACCCAAACCAAAAACCTGAGCTGTCTTAGAAGACACATTCTATATGCAATTACCTAGTAAGTCCTATACATTTTATTCTCTTAAATCTCTCTCAAAATTATGCCTTCCTCTTTATCAAAATACTGCCCTGGCTTAAGTCCAATTATTTCTCATTGAGGCTATTTTCATACACCCTAAGCGTTCTCCTTGCACCCAGGACAGTCTTTTCTACTCAGTCTTATATATAGAATATAGAACACTACTAAAAATTCAATCCATAATTTATTTCTTCTTTGCTTAATAACTTTCTGTGCCCCCTATTGCTCAGGGAAGGAACATAACACACAACGCCTGTTTTGCTCTTGCTCCTGCCTACTTAATCGTCTCTTACCCTTTTCCAGCCTTGCAACTCATGTTCTCTCCACACCAAACTTCTCACATTTCCCTTTGTCCATGGTGCTTCCTTTCCCAGAATGTCCTTATCCTAGCTCTGCCTGACAAATTTTACAGCAGTTTTCAGTTAAAAGCTTATCTCTTGATTTCCCCTAAGCAAACTTCAAAGCTCCTTCTTGACGATCCTAATTGTGCCTTACATGTATTTCCATTATGGCTATATGACATTGAAATTCCTGTGTGTCTGTCTTTCCCCCTGCTGGACAATGAGTTGCTTGAGAACAGGGACTGAGTCTTTTCTACTGTGTATTCTCAATGCTTAACAAAGTCTCTGACACAAAGAAGGCATTCAGTCAATTAAAATGATTGTTGTGTAACATAGTCTATACGGAGCCTCAATGTCTTTAAATTTCCTCCTTATATGTTAAATCAAGACTTCACTTTATGTTGTTTGGTTCATTTTCATATTACTAGAGATAATTTTTGCCTCAAAGACGCAAAGTAGACTGAACAAATAGTTGGCAAAGAAAATGGTCAAAAGACAGGACCATGGTACACACTCAGATCTATCTTTGCATTTGGAGAAGGGTGAGAAGTGGAGAGAAATAAAATGAAAGGGAAACAAAGGGAGAGGAATATCTGAGTTAATGTCAACATAATCCACTCTCCCTCATCTCTACCATGGTGACCTTCACCGTTTCTCTGATCTCTTTAATATCCTCGAACTCGTCTCCTTTTTTATAGCTGCCACAGATATACCAAATCCATGGATAATCTCCAACTTCTTTTTTAACAAGCAGTTTCAATGTTCTGTTCTTCAAGTTATAAGATGTACCTAATAGGGAGCCTAATATAACCATTAGAACGTGGTCTCTGCTGTCTCTCCCTCACCTTCAAGCATGACTTCTGGCAAGTAATGAAACATCAACAACCCACGTTATCAGGTCTCACCCATGAGAAGAGATACCGGTATACACAAATGTTAAAGTTCTGCATCTCAAAATTGCTTTTACAAGACAAGGTCTACATTGATGCCACAATGATAAAAACAAGGAACTTGTTTTGAGTACTGAAAATCATGCACAGCAAAATTCTGCATGATATAAATTCCTTATGAGTCACAAAGAAGCTCTAGACTCTGATATCTTTTTTTTTTATTTTTTTATTTTAAAGATGTAGGGTACAATTCAGGGTTAGGTATACAAATGTTCATTATGCATTGTTGATGAGGTGTGCCCCACCCTCCCCTGGCAGTTTCCCACTACTGCCAATCCCAACCACCCCCCAACCCCAAAAGTTTCCTACTAAAGCCAAACCCTTTCTTATAGTATTATGATAATCGTTCAAGGTCCGCATATGAGTAAGAACATGTGGTACTCAGTTTTGTTTCTGATAGATCACTCAGTATTATAGACTCCAAGTCCATACAAGGGCTCTTATATAACCCCAGCACTTTGGGAGGCCAAGGTGAGAGGGTTGCCTGAGCCCAAGGGTTCAAGACCAGCCTGGGCAACTTGGTGAGACCTCATCTCCACAATAAATCAAGAAAATTTAGCTGGGCTTGGTGGCTCATGCCTGTAGTTCCAGCTACTTGGAAGGCTGAAGTGGAGGGATCACCTGAGCTCAACAGATCAAGGCTGTGGTGGCCGTGAGCATGCCACTGCACTGCAGCCTGGGCAACAGTGAGACTCCAACTCAAAAAAACAAATAAACAAATAAAAGCCAGCAATGTAAAACTGATGATATCAGGACCCTTGTTTTTATCATTTAATACTACCTTAAATGAGGTGGTGGTCAAATTTCGAGATGAAGATTGTAAACTACTTTCCAAGATCCTTTTCATGACCTGCATAGGGACTTAGAGTTTTGAGGATTTTGCAAACAAATCAGAGGTTCAAAGCAGTGATCTGAGCAAGACATGTGTGCTCTGCATTCATCATGTAGTAAGATGAGTTTCCCAGGCTGACCTCCCTGCTCTGATATTGACATGCAAACTGTCTAGGGTGGGCCTCCAGCCAACATTGCAGTCGACCACGGCAGTGAATGTTTAAGCAAGGTCTCAACTAGATAATTTATTCACCTGTCTCCTATGGGGACTTCACTAAAAATGTTTTCCCTTTGAGTTGAAAATCGCACCATGTTAAAAGATTCACTAGTTCTAATCTCTAGGTGGCATGAACTGTAACCCCAACTACTAAACAAGAGGTTTTATTAATACACTATTGGTTAGAATCATTAGATTGTTTTTCTCTTAAACACAAATTAAGACCACAGGGGAAGGGGTCATTCTGGTTCCTGTTGCTTTCTCTTCATCAGATGGAGAAGAAAAATGAAGAAAACAGAAAAATTATACTTGTAGCCCTCCAGTCAAATTTAGACCCTTTAAGAACTCCACTCAGTTGCTTTCAGATAGGGCTAAACTGGCCCCATCTCCACAAACACAGGCAAGCATGGCTCAACCTTCAGCCCTTTCCCTATCTCTTACTAAGATAAGAAGCTGATGGGTATGAGTGAGGCTTTGTATGTTCATCAGAAATGTCACTGTCCTCTCCTGAGAAGTCCTGTTTTTGCTGCATCTGCCTTAGAGCTCTGCTCAGCCCACTTTGTTGCTGAGGCATCAATTTGGAGTATTGTCCTGACACATAAACTCTGCAAATCTAAACATATTCTCAGTGTCTTTGAATGCTTCTTAGAAAGAGCACCTCAGCCTGGCAGCTGGAGATACATGCCTGAAGATGAACGAGCTATGTAAATCAAAGCTGTCGTCAAAATCCCCAAAACTATAATGCCAGTGCCTGCCTCAGTTGTTATGTCTGATAGAAACTTCATGGAAATGTGTGTGGCTGAAGCCTAGAGGAAATAAAAAATCAATATACCTTCTTGTTATGTTTTTCAGAACAGTAATCAGGAAAGTATAGAATGTTCAGTATGAATCTAGGTTGGCTTCAGACCTTTGCACGTTCTTACAAACGCATGATATTAAAGACAAAGTCATGAAATAAAAGCAATATGTTGAAGGCCTTTTCTGAGAAACATAGCTAAAGTACTTTCTCAACATTCAATAAACATATGCAAAGTACTGTTTGCATAGAGCCAGACCACTGTATCCAGACTAGATGTCGAAGATAGTGCTGGCCCCTCAGTGACATACTGAACAAGCAACTTACAGGCTGGTGGTAAAGACGTAATAAAACAAACAAATAGAGAGTGACAAAAGCTATGATAGAAAAAAATACGGAGTGTAATAACATTAGGGGACCTAAACTAAGTACAAAAGATCATTCTTTAAAAGTTATGCAATCCAAAGAATTCTAACTTAAGCTTCCTGTGAGAGCTGCTTTTTGAAGTTTTGGTAGGGATGGATGGATGGATGGATGGATAGATAGATTTATGTCTTCAACAGGAAAAAAATTGAACCGTTTTCATAAACAGAAAAGAAAGTCAATCAGAGTTCACACACTTTTCAGAGAGAAAGAGTCAGTTTCCACCCAGTCAATGTTAAAACTGAACAGCAATCCATCTTCCCACATATACAACACCCCCACCACCAGTAGGCAGCATCCTCTCCTAACCATCCTCCTGGGTGATATCTCTCTCTCTCTCTCTCTCTCTCTCTCTCACACACACACACACACACACACACACACACACACATAAATTATCATCTGTCACTGCCATAGCATGACTAAGGATACTGACCATAAGCATGCTTCCACAGTAGCTACCCTTCCCAATTTTCCATAAACCCTGGGGCTACTTCAACTACCATCTCTCAGCCTTCCTGCCTCAGAAAAAAAGGTCAGAGCCTAATAGGAACCAATAGAAAGGCGAGGATGCTGGCTGCTTTGGGAGCCGCTATGGCCTAGGGGGAGCTGGTAATACAGAAGGCATTAGCCCTGACTCTAAAGCAGAGGACATGCAAGGGTAGCCTTTTTGGCTCATATTCTCATGCAAACCCCACTCTGTAGCATTAGTTTTGCTCATCTGCACAGAGGGCTGGGATTTCAGACCAGATTAGACAAACACCCGTGAAATTTGAAGGTTAAACTCTCACATGTATTGCAGTATCATTTTTTTCATATTAATAGAAGAAAAATATTAGATCATGTTATACTAGGTAAGGTTTTAATAGGGAAGTTAATTACTTGAAAAACTTATTTCTGGAAATTGTTATTGTTGCATGGACCCTGTCAATCAGAAGGGAAAATCAGGGATAAAATTCGCCCAATAGGAGAAGGCTAATGTTATCAAGATTAGTAGATATAAAGTGACTTAAATTTGAAAGCACACGGTTCAGTGAGATTTTATAAAAAAGACACAAATTAGAGAGAAGCTTCAGGTAGAGTGTGGAAAATGTTTCATTCTTGTGACCATGAAGGTAAGTCATTATCAGGGTTTAAGTATGATCAAGTAAGGGAGAGGCTCCAACAAGACCTGAACAACCCCTGTCCCACCGAAGGTTGCCTCAGAAAGCAGAATCCTTTCCCCATGCTGGTGAGATAATTACAGTGAAGAAGTTACAAGCATTTGAAATAAATAGTAATTATAGTCAGAGCAACATGGATGTTGGCTCTCTGTATCTTAAGGGAAAGTCTGAGGAAGAACTTGTAAAGGAATGTTATGATCAGCAAAGAGAGAGAACAATAGGGAATTTGAGTTCCTTATTCCAGAGCTTCTGAGCTAAGTCAGTGTAGAGAATAAATCATGTAATTGCATGCACTTGAACTCTTGCCTACTATCTTACCCATCCATATTATATTGCTGCTGGAAAGGAGGCTTGGAAGAGTGGCAGAAAACTTATCTTCCTAGTGCCTGGTAAACCTTGAATTAGGATGAGAGCAATCATAGCAGTCTGTGTGTCCTCCTTACCCCTTGTTACATCAACAGCCACTACCATAATGGCCACTTTTTTAAATTGAGAATTTACTATGTGCCAGACAAGAGATCAGTTTTATCACACCCATTTTTAAATGAGCAAGGTGAGATTAAGTAGTTCAACCGAAGCTACCCTAAGCAGTAGGCAGTGGGGGCAGCATTGAGACCCAAGCCTGCTGACCCCAAAGTCCGTGTTCTCACACTCTCTACTGAAAACATCTATTAATGTATTAACATATCTGCTAATGTAGCTGCTTTAATTCCCTTGTATCTTAGAAGACCTAGATTACTGGTCACCAAAGTGTGGGGCAAGACAATCCACTGTTTGGAGGAAATAAAATAATGGAACTTCTTTAGAAATATTAGAACAACTTTTTCTATTTTCAGTCAAAACATATGAAATTGTTATATCAGTATTTAACATACAGGTTAATGCCAATGTCATTATGCCAATACTTAATGTACAGGTTGAGCCCAGTACCTGAGTCAGTCTCATTCTGAGCACTCACGTACAGTATGTGAGCCCCTTGGAGGAAGGAAAGGGTTCACACTTGAGTAGTTCACAGTGAAGTCCTCCCTCCTTGGTTCTCCTATTTAGATATATTTCAGCATGCTGGAGTTGACTGTACCTAGGTAGGCAGAGGTGATGTTTTAACAATGAACGAAATGTAAATTTTTTAAAGCACTTGGGGCACAGCATTTCGAAAATGATTATTTTAAAATGTTTGCATAGTTATGTGATTTCTGTTGCCATGGACATCATTTAAGTGTATCTATCAATCACCTCTTCGGTGTCTCTTCAACACTCTCTGCCCCACTGTCTCCTATGCAGCCTCTGTCTGGTGCATGGGTTCTGATCTCCTTCAAGTAGATACAAGCTTTACATTTTAGGAGATGAGATTAAAGCCAACTAATATGTTATATGAGGGTGTTGAAACTGGTTAGAATATTGTTTCTACTTGTTTTTTATTTTTAGCTGACAGTTCCCTGCCTCACTCCTCCATGAGATATCTCTTTCTTGCCTCTCACTCCAGTTCTTTCCTGTTGATTTGGAGGGTGAAAGGCTACAAGGGACCCCCTGAGTACCCACACAAGTACAACCCAAAAGTGAAGTGAAGTTTTGAAGGATGGTGAATAGGAGCTGGAGAATATTCCTTTCCCCCGGGGGACTGTCCTGAGAAGCAGTCATCTACGGCCTATAAGAAGATCATATTCCGATGCTGAACAATCAACCATGCTCCATAGGAGACAGTGGTTACCTTCATAATACATCCTCAACAGGCTTTTCCCTCCCATTATCCCTTCCCATCCTCCCTGGGACTGTGCAACTCTAAGTAAAACTCAGGTTCTGCTTTCTGGGGAAACCTGGCTAAGGAAGGATGTCCCTGCTAAAATCTTTATCTGTACCTAAAAATAAAAAACAAGTGGAAACAATATTCTAACCAGTTTCAACACCATCTTATAACATATTAGTTGGCTTTAATCTCATCTCCTAAAATGTAAAACTGTGCCCCCTTCTAAGGAGTTTGCAGAGGCAAATGATCAAATCAGAAATGATGGAAATTTTATACAATAACAGTTTAAAACCCCTTTGGATAAAGTGTGGATGATTGACAAATACATATCATAATTAAGGGCAGCTAATGATGTATTCTTCTATGAGGATTTAAGTATCTTTACGAGGTTATTTTTTCAGCTAAGAACTTAGAAACAGGTATTTAAATAGCTGAATCACACAGTGTCGGCCATGATTCAAAACAAAAAATAAATAAAGCATATTCAATCATGTTTATGAAAGCAAAAACAATTTTGTACTGTTAATAGAACTATAAAATGTACTCAAAATATTTCCTCTTTAGCCCATCATTTTTATTTTCTATTTGTGCATATTATATAATGAATATACTATGATTACATTTATGTATATACAATATATACATTAATATACATATAATACATTAATATATACATAAAATTTTAAATCAATAAATATATATTGGGGTGTGTGCTCAAAATTATTTTGTTAATAGGATGTGTGTGTTCAAAAGATGTTTAGGACCCATGGTATGGACTGCCTGGATTTGATTCCTAATTCTGTCCCTTATTTTCATGTGACCTAGGCTAGTTAAGTAATCTTTCAGAATTTGTCATTTGCAAAATAGAAATGATTGTAAGATTGCTGTGAGAACTGTGGAGGTTGAAAAATATACTTAGCACATAGCTAGTGACACACAAATCTTGGCCATTTTTATTAAAATGGTGTTAATAAATATAATACATTCTTTAGCTGCAGAGCAGAAAGGTCAATAACCAATGCAGGCAAAGCACTATACAGGGTGCCTTCAAAGGCCCCAGTAGGCATCCCTGAACCTTTCAGCTTAGGAAATCTTCAGGTTTGAAAGAGTTTCAGAGAACTAGCCCAAGACACTTATTTCACAAATAAGAAAACTAAGGACCAGAGAGGTGCACGGCATATTAGTTTCCCAGGGATCATACAGCTTATGAATCACAGCCAGGCTTTGACTTGAGATCTGTCAGACCAAGGCCCAGCCCTCTCCACCATATCACACTGCACTCCCTTGCCTTTAAAGACATACAAAGGCCCTCAGCCAATACATAAGACTCTCACTTTGCTGCAGTCAAAGACTTCTCTGCCAGCACTTTTTCTTCTCTGAAGCCTGCAAATCACAAGTCATGAGAAAAATGACATTAGTGCCTCCACACAATAATTCAGGGATGACAGCTCTGAAGAATTCCAGTGAACTTTCAAATATGGTACCAGCCCCAGCCAACTGCAATCCTGGCCTGTGAGTAGAATCAGAGTGCATTCTGTTCCAAGAGCATTATACTGAGGGAGGTTGTGGAAAGTCTGCAACCACCAACACTTCCTAACTCCTATCTGCTTTCTTTTTCCTCCAGAGCAGTTAGTTACGGAGTGAATGAACATAACTCTTTGAGTAATTCATGCCACTTTGGCTGTTAACCTTTGGCTTCTATGAATATACAGAGTGACTGATTTCCTAAATTAAATTTTACACTAGCTCCTAGGCACCTGGTCACACAGGATTGGTTTCTCTACAAATATCACCTTCCTGTGCTTTGATCAAAATGTTCCCTGGCAAAAACAACACGTACTAATCTCACTAATGCCCACTAAAATATCACTTCTTCAGGAAAACCATCCTCAACCCCCAGATAAGGCATTTCCCGTATTCATGACTTCCATGGTACACTGTAATTTTCCTCTTGTTGTACTTCCTACAACTGGAATTAAATCATTATGCGGGTCCCTTACTTGTTCAGTGACTCTCTTCTGTGCTAAAGTGTAAGTTCCATGAGGACAGGAACCACCTTGTCCATCACCATATTCCTAGGACCTCACAGAAGCTGGCATCTAGTAGGCACTCAGTAAGCATATGCCAAATGAATGAACAAGCAGAAATCTAATATGTATTTCAGCTTGAATAGATTCTGCAAAAAAGGATTTAACAGCACATGATATAAGCTTTAAATTTGGTCCTTGAATTTATTTAAGCAAACTCTAGAGAGCTGGGTAATTATTCCTTCAAATAAAGTCAGCTCCTAGCTTTTCTCATCTAAAGTTAATGATATACAGTTACTTCTTAAAAAGATGTTTTAAATTATTTCTTCTAATACCCTCAATCTGAATATTATAGAGTTAATAGGGAAAACTTTGATCTCCAGCAATTTTGCTTTTGACCTCAAGTGAATTTAACTGTCCAAGATCCTGGTTTCCTTCCAAAATCTATAACTGGTTTTAAGATAAATTTTCCCAAATAAGCTATAAACATAATTTTGATGGTTGAAGAGTATTTTCATTGTAGATGAATAAACCAGAGATATTTTGTCTTTGAAAATTCATGACCTACGTACCTATGTGCACTTGCTTTCATTTCCAAGTTTCCATTACTATTAGCTCTCAGAGTGAAATAATATCCTTTATTCCTCTTGAGTATTTTTCCTGAGTTTTAAGGGAATAAAATAAGAGCAAAATAAACCAAGCTCCTTTCATGTTCAAGAGATATATAGAAGCAAGTATCACCCCCCACCCACAAACATACCCACAGCTGCCTGCCGAAATAATATCATGTTCATCTTGAAAATTTCCTTAGAGCTTAAGAATGCATAGACAATTAAACATCATAGCAGTGGAGCTAGACAATCTGGAAAAATGGAATGGTCCTGTTTTGTCCAGGTAAGTTGCAAATTTATCTGAGAGTTTCAGAAATGTAGGGACACAGTGGGATAACTGTGGGATATCTATGAGTGAAGGGAAAACATTTATGTTTCCATTTAATTTAATAATTATATGTTTACCTCATACCATATGCTAGGTTTTATAAGAGTTTCAAGACTTCCTGCTGGGACATCAGTGGTTTGAACAAGAGTCCCATCCTTTGTATTTTAAGCAGAACTACTTTATTCTTTGACTAACAGCCATGAGGAGGGAAAATGAGATTTTTTTTTTATAAGCAGTAAAAGTAGAGAAGAGAAAGAGGATCTTAAGAAGACAGTCTTCTTGTTGGCACATTGTGTATAATATAGTCCTTTCTACTGTAAAATCATAGAGGCATTAGAGTTTCATATATCCTAACTTACTGAAAGTAGAGAACATGGAATGAGCTGTCAGAAATTGATTAGAGCAATGACTCTCAACCTTTCTGCACACTGAAACCACTCCAAGAGTTTGGAAAAAGCATTAATACCTGAGATACCCCCTCCCCCACAGAGATTCTTATATAATTAATGGTGGTGTGGCCTGGGCATTTGGATTTTTTAAACTTCCCCAAGTGCTTCCAAAATGCAACTGAGAGTGAAAACCACTGAGTTAACAAAATTATTGTGATCCAAGAGTTCACAAGCCAGAGGACTCATTAACACCCAAGAGTGTGAGAAAACAAAAAGATGTAATCAAAGTAAATCTGGTTCTGTCATTGGGACGTGACTGGTAAAGACGGCTATGCTTGGCACATCTGAAAGACTGTGTGACCAGGAATATCAGTTAGGGTGCTGGGACCCCTTTCTCTCAGAGGCCTGACCTTTTTAGGATCCTAACCCAACCTAGAAAGACAAAACTGACCTTTTTAGGATCCTAAGCCAACCTAGAAAGACAAAACCCAAGCTGGTTAAGAACAAGTAAAGCAACTATGTCAAGGCTTCTATGGTAGAAAGCAATGAGACATCTCTAGCTGTTGTAAAAGTGCTCTCTCTGACTCAGGCTTAGAGATATCTCTGTTACCAGAGAGAGAGGTGGAGGTTGGTATATTTTTTAATAGCCATCTTTTTGGCCAACATTCTTGATGATATCCATGACAATTCATACATTCAGATCTTCCCACCTATTTCAGATTTTCCGGAGCAGTGAACAATGCCAAGTGATCTAACTTTTACATGGAAGGAATGGAGGATATGAGTATCTACTTGAGGGGGTAATAAAAGGCTAACAGCAATAAAAACAAAGGTAATAAGCAAAGAAATCCTAAAACAAAAGGCTGAAAACTTAGAAAGAACAGAAGAAAAGCAGTAGTCAGTCATGCTATTGTGCCTTGAAATAACCATCAAATTCCTAATACTGGCATGCCAAAGTAGTTCCATGCACTTATATAGTGCACTTCAATTTATTTTTAACATTGAGCCTCTATAATCTTCTTAAATGTTAACAATATCAGTGGTCCGTTATTGTGAGGCTAATATGGGGTCTCTTAGAGGTTGTGGATACTACCCATACAGCCACGGGACCTTTCCTAAGGAAATTAGGCATGCCAAGGACTATTCCTATGATTAGGTAAGCAAGAGAAAGTTTAGTTGATTTTTAGGGTGTCCCATATTTGTACAACACCAGAAAGCAAGCATAGCATGGGTTAATGAAGTGTGGCAGTTGGAAAGTACAAGGAGAAAGGTAAAGATGCCAAACAGAAATAAACAACAACAAAGGTAGAATGTTTTGCACATTCGAAATTGAATTTTGTTAAAAAGCAAAAAGAGCCTTTATTTACAAAAACAAGTCTATGGACATGACAACCACTCAAAGGCATTCTGTCAGCCAAAACAGGAAGAACCTTTGGAGAAACGATACATTCAGGAGCCAGAAGTAAACTAAAGTTTTGCTTTTAATCACCTAATGTATAAAGATTAAACACTTAAGCAAAGAAGCATGTGTATTATGTACATTGTCACTAGTTGTATATAAGATTAAAATACCTAAATAAATTACAAAAGTAAACTATTTGCACTTTACCTATTTGTCTTTATCAATTAATTCTTTTGCTTGCAAGTCCAAAAAGTTAAAGAAATCAACTAAGTCAGAAGTTCTGACCCTTTAGCTTAGGTTCCAATCAGAAGTTCAGGTGATCTGATGGACACTAAAATGTGAGAACAATTGTTTGTTTATTCCAGTTGGAATACCCAGAGCCAGCTGACCCCAATCAACCAACTGGATTTATTTTGATACTTAAGCAAGAGTGAGGTAAGATGGAAGATTCTGCTAGACCTCAAGTTACATAGATATATATCATGAGCTCAGATGTGAACAGTATATGACTGAATACTGCCAGATGTGTGTTATCCACTGCCACAGTAATAACAAATCAAAAATCCTTAGTGGCATTTAACAATAAATGTTTGTTTCTCACATGTCTGGGGTGGTTGTCTAGATGGTTAGATGGCACTGCTTATCTTGACTGGGCTCTCACACATGAGTGTTGCCTGGCTGTGAGCTAATCTCAGATCGCCTCACTTAGAACAATTCAGCTCTGATCATGTGTCTGTAGCAATTAGTCAGGCTGGTTCTCATGACCAAGACAGGGGGTAAGAGCAAAGCATATACCACTTATCATTTCTGATTGCATCATGTTTACTAACTTCCCATTGGCCAAAGCAAGTCACATGGCTCAGGCCAGCATTAAAATAGGTAAATACTATAAAGTTAGACAGCAAAGAAGGTCAATATGGGGAGGGGGTAAAAAATTTGGGAAGATTTTTGCAATCTATCTCACCAGATTACTTAAAGCTTATTTTAGTATCATGGTATGCACTATAGGAGGTTCAAAATTCATATAACATTCTGAATTTTAAATATCTTAAAGAAACACTTTTTTCCAAAAATGTAGATCAAGTCTCATTAGTTGGTCATTAAACTAATTTAGTGAATTGAGATAAGTATTTTTTAATGCAATGGAGTAAAATGGAATGGCAGTAAGAAAAGGAATAGAATGAATGGAATGGAATGGAATGGAATGGAGTGGATCAGTTTATCACTGATGAAAAAGTAAGTATTGATTCATAAAACCTTTAATTGAAGTGTATATAGGACCCACATATGCAGGGTCTGATGAAAAATATATCTGTAGATTTCAGACAGAAATTTGAAAGTTGCTTTTTAAAAACATACTGTTCTAAAATAAAATTCTGATTTTTGCATCCTTCATCCTTCACCCCAGGTATGGTACCTGCATCCTCACTGCCATCAGTGATTTCCACTGATGAATGAATGAGCACTTCAGCTAGAGACTGAGACCTAGGTCTTCACTAACCAGTGTCCAATGAGAAAGGTGACCAAATGTGGAGCAGTGAAGATTTGCCTTGCTTGTATGAGTTATGGTTTCAGATCTCAAAGAAGCTTACAGATTATCACAGCAGCAGAAACTAATGCATAACTTAAAAATTCTAGAACATTGCTGAAATGAACATGTTATAATCAGGTGATAATTGAATTATGCAGCTTGAAAACAGCATTAAGATGAAATAACTCCCAAATGCATACTGATAATTCACTTGGAAGCAATTTTTTTGAGCTTCTACTTCACACTAAAAATGTAACAATAACCCTGTGAAGTGGATCTTATGGTTATCATCTACTAGCTGTGTGACTTGGAGCATATCACTTAATCTCTCCAAAACCCCATTTCCCTATGTGTAAAAATGATAACTATTAATAAAAATGCTTGTTTCACAGAATTCTTGTCAAGGATTTGGTACAAAGTATAAGCTCAAAGAAAAAGTTAGTTTGCTCTTTATTTATTTTTGTAAACACCCCCAGCAGGGTACCTAGCATGTAGTAAGTGCTCAACCAATCAGTTTGTAGAAAATAGACTGTACTGTCCAAAGTCAGGCAGGTTTCCTTTGGACTACTTGGCCCTCTGTCAAGAAGGACCCCTTTAAAGGCAGCAATTCTGAATAGAGGCTTCCTCTCCCCTGTCTTGAGACAGATAGCAGGTGGTTTTTCAGCCATCTTGAGAGGTGTCTTATAGTCTTTACCACCACTGGCATTGTCTGCCTCTTCCTTCTTCCTGCCTCTTGAGAAAATGAGGCTTTGTGACTTTTCTTTAAGCTAGGACCCTGTGGTTCCTCATTGGTATTTGACAGTAAACCTTAAGTAGATCATTTTCTATAGTCCATTGTCAGTTCTGAAACAGTTATGAATGAACAAGCGTCCGATTTTAACCTGATTGTGTCTACCACCAGGACAAATTCTAACTCATCTTATGCATGTTTTCTGTCTTGTATGGAAATGGATTTATGGAATTGTTTCCCTCTCTTACTGCAGAGTAATAGTATAATAGGAAATTTTTAATCTCTTAAGAAACCAGTGAGGCCGGGTTCGGTGGCTCAGCCTATAATCCTGCGCTTTGGGAGGCTGAAGTGAGTGAATTGCCTGAGCCCGCGGGTTCGAGACCCGCCTG
>CAUYQG010175510.1:0-27014 GCA_963574415.1 Tarsius wallacei | reverse complement strand
GCGATCCTTCCGCCTCAGCCTTCCAAGTAGCTGGAAGTACAGGCACGCGCTACCACGCCCGGCTAATTTTTGATTTATTGTAGAGATGAGGTCTCGCCCAGTTGCCCAGGCGGGTCGCGAACCTGCGGGGTCAGGCAATTCACTCACCTCAGCCTCCCAAGGCGCAGGATTACAGGCTGAGCCACCGAGCCCGGCTACCAATTAGTATTAAAGATAATTTTTAGACAAAACAGGAGACCCCTAACATTTTCTTGTATTAATACATATATTTTAAAAGAATTTGAGCATCAATTATGTGACAGTCACTTTTCTAAGGATTTGGAATAAATAAATGAATAAAATAGACAAAGATCCCTTGTTTGACATGGCTTTTCTTGTAAAAAGAGAGACAACTAGAAAAATAGGTAAATTAAATGATATTTTAAGATATAAAATGAAAAATTACATTTTTGCATGCAAGAATGATGGGACGAATTCTGATAATGCATAATCTTATATTCAAGTGGCAGTTGGCTAGACAGACCATTATATAGTGATGTGCTGTAGTGATGGTAAAAGCACATGATAAAAATGGAACTATACATGAGGAATCGAGACTGGCTTGCAAGAATAATGCATCCTGCTTGGGAAGGATGACACTTCATAGAAGAAATGAAGTAAATTAATGATGGGTTTGACTTTTTGTTAAGCCTAAGAACAAGGCATTTTTGATGTGTGAAAGAGAAAGTACTGTGAACACAGTCACTAACACAGAAACCTAGCATCTTTGAGAAACTACAAATAGCTCAACACATATATGTTCAAAGAGAATGCCAGCTACAAGGGAAGTGATCACGGAGGCTTTAGATGATACATTATGGAATTTGAAATTTTCCCTCAAAAAGTGAGACAGTGTTAAATAAATTTTAGATAGAGAATAATATTTTCCTCTAGTTCATGATCATTCTGTATTTTGAAGGGGTTGACTGGGAAAAATAATAAAAACAAGATAGCTAGCTATTTATAATACTACTAAGAATCTACCAGGAGATGATAAAAAAATACTTACAAAGGTAATAGAAATTGTAATAGAAAAGTACAGAAAGATATATTTCCTTAGGCAGATTTTAATTTATAAAGTGTTTTTTGTTCTAAGTTCGGAATGACACTCAAATTTAAGATTTTTAATAAAATTGGGACTACATAACCAACACATTTTATTTTCTGATAAATGGTGAGTTTAGTCAGTTTGTGGCATAATGAGTTTGAGATACAAGATGGAATATCAGATTGAAACACTCAAGAGGACTTTGCTAGAAATATGCATCTGTGAGATATCTGTGTATAAATAGTATTAGACACTTTGAAAGTATGTGAGTAGCCGGCTCGGTGCTCAGCCTGTAATCCTGCGCTTTAGCAGGCTGAGGTGAGTGAATTGCCTGAGCTGGCGGGTTCAAGACCTCATCTCTAAAATAAATCAAAAGTTAGCCGGATGTGGTAGAGTATGCCTATAATTCTAGCTACTCGGAAGACTGAGGCGGAAGGATCGCCGGAGCCCAGCAGGTCGAGGCTGCTGTGACCGGGAGCGACCACTGCACTCCAGTCTGGGCGACATATTGATACTCCAACTCAAAAAAAAAAAAAAAAAAAAAGTATGTGGGTAAAACTATAGCTATGTGTCTTGAAAGCAGGGAGACCAAAAATGTCAAACTCAAAGGTAATTTTGCCTTTGCTTTTAGTAAACATTTTATATTTGTCTTCAACTTTTATTTTCTTCTTTTATGTTTTCATTAGTGCATACTTTACTAGTAATGCTGAAATAAAGAATACAAAAATTTAGATAATGTAAAATATAAAGCAATATTAGTAATTTAGGAGTGCTTTATTTGGAGAATATTGGACAAACAGTAACCCAAAATATGTATTATTATTTAAATTTAATTATAATTAGTTTTAGCAAACACCATTTAATTGTAGAAAAACCATAATACTGTTCCAGCTCATATACTGTGGCACTCACTTGGCCCACAGGAAGTTCAAATACCCTTGACATGTCATCCATTTATTTGCAGGTTGCTCCACAGAAAACCTGTTTCTACATTTTGCATCACTCTTCAAATACAATTTCTTTTCCATAAACACTAAAATAAATCAGCTATTTTATTTTCTCTTAAACAATTGTTCAATGAAAGAAAACCCCAGTCTCCATCTCTTAAAACACCCCAATCATCAATAGTGTATCCTTTGAAATCAACTACCTCTAACTATAAAAAAATGTTTTGGAAAGGGAATCTGCAACCCTTTAAGATGGACTATTTGCAAAATGACTGTTTATTTTTTTTTCTATCTATCCTCTTTACAATATTATCTTGAGGCTCTGCTCGTCAGGAGATGATTTTTGTACACTTTAAACTGACTTTGCCTTATCAATTGTTTTAAGTTCAAAATGGAATGATCCTGGTGTGTCAGTTCTAAGACAAGACTTTGCCATTACACCCTACTACTTTCAGAATTTTTTTCCCTGCCATATGAATCAATTTGGGTTAAACTCCTAGAGGATAAGAAATCACATAGACCAGGATTGAGGTGTTCCAAATCAAGGTGTTCCAATTATCCTAGCTGAAGTATCCAACATGTATCAGAATCTATTCAAGAACAGCAAGAATCCAGTTCCTGACCCACATCTGATCACAGGTGTCACAGAACAGATGAGACCAGAACTACCCCTAGGCTGACCCAAAATAAAGTGCTAAGTTGCAGAACTGTGAGTTAAATATGTTGTTTTAAGCCATTAAATTTGAAATGAATTCTTAGACAGCATTAACTAACTAATACACCTTTC
This sequence comes from Tarsius wallacei, assembly GCA_963574415.1. Lineage (NCBI taxonomy): Eukaryota > Metazoa > Chordata > Mammalia > Primates > Tarsiidae > Tarsius > Tarsius wallacei. Next base: position 24,193 of record CAUYQG010175510.1, on the reverse strand, counting down.
ATTCTCCCTGAAGAAATAATTAACTCTCAAGTGACCACAAACACTGAATTTATTACAACATCACACAAGACAACTACTATACCTTCCCCAATCTTAGTCTTATATAGAAACTTAGTGGTTGTGATAGTAGTGAAGAAAGCAGTTTGAGGAGAGTAGTGTAGATTTCATTTCCTTCCTATTCTACTCTTGAAGAATGCATGTATCCCTAATTTTCAGTGTCTCATCAGCAGGCTTCTTTGGAATTCAGGAAACACGCTCTTGTCTGCTGTTATTTTGGAGCCTTTGCTATAATTAGAATAAGAACAAATAACAAACTCAATGTGCCATCACATTTATAGCATTTTGTTCTAGCTTTAAGGCCAATCTTTGGAAAATCAATTCTAAAATTTTGAAATACAAATACTTTATATACATATACTGAGGCTGCCAAAAAATGTATACACATTTTAAGAGATGTTATCTATGTATTACTCTTAGTTTGCTGCAATCAGAAGTATCTGGATGTTGATGGTGATCACTTTTTGTTTACCTCTTGTAATTGCAGAAGTCAAACATGGCATCTTTCAACTACAATTTGAAAAGTTTTTTCCTTTCTTAAACGTGTGTGTGTGTGTGACACACACACACACACACACACACACACACACACACCCTCTGTACAATGAATGTAAATAGTGAATGCTTGTGAAATAATCTTCAAATGGAAAAAATGTGTTATTCAAACAACATGTGTACATTAAAGCAGTTGGTTAACAAAAACCACTGTTATGGGTCTCTTTTCAAATATCTAGCATCTCTCTATAAACCTATTGACTCTAAGATATTATTATTTTTTTTTCATTTTCTAAGTAAGTGTGTGCTTTCTTTAAAAAATTATTATTTTTTTTGAATTTCATTAAGCTTTGTCCGCCAAGACTCAGGTCCAGACTAGCACAGTCACAGAAAACATAAATTGCATACTTATTGATTCTGTTCCATGTGCTTCGCATGTATGGATTTAGGTCATTTGATCTTTATAGCCATTCTATGATATAGGTACATTTATTATATCCATTTTACGTATAAGAAAAAAATATCCAGATAAAAAAACTTCTCAGTTATTTATTTACAATAGTCATATAAATCAGAACAGACTTTGAGTATAGTTTACTTGATTCTAAAATCCCACTCTTTTCTCACTATGCTATACTGCCTATCAAAATCTAGCCCCTTTAAACATATGTGCCTCTTTTGTTATTATACCAATATATTTTATGCATGACTGGAAATAATATTTTTCCTGCAATTAATTCAGAAAAATGGTAGCCACTTTATATTTGTATTCATTCACAATATTTTATTTTATTGAATGTCTTTCAATTATTTTACTTAAAAATTAAAATTTGTTTTTTCATAGAGCCACATAATGACCTTTGTTCCATATCACATATACAAGTCTCTCATAATCAGCTTAGAAAATAATCCAGTACAAACTCACTATGTTAATATGGGAGATGTATAGCTTCAGGAAGAAGGAAAATACAACTGTTTTAAGGTTAAATAAATGCCTATCTATATCTTCAACTAAAACTTCACTAATATATTACATATGTTTTTAAAAACTTCTGTATCTCAAATAAACTGAGCAAAAGTGAAAGTGAATTACTCAGTTAACTGTGTTATATGTCTTCAAATTTCAATATTTATTATAATAAATAGCCTTAAGAGAATAGTATTAAGTTTGAACATTTTTTTTTCATGGAAAAGGAATGTAGAATACATTTTACTATTAATTTAGTATATTTAAAATCTGTATCTTATTATTGCATTAACTAAATGATGAATATGTAACCTAAATTAATGTACTATTTTAAGTAAACATTTGATAATTGCATCTGTGGCACTACAGATCCTCACTCTTATGTACCATCATGGCACACACAGTATTAACAGTATTCATTTTGATTCATTGGTGTGTAAAAAATTTTTTTTGGCTTTTGACTTTCTGACTTCTTCTTGCTTGTTTCCTTACTTGCTTGTTTGTTTTAGTTTGAATTTTCTCTTGGAAAAACAAGGAATGTCACCTTGCTTTACGAGTTGTCCTGTATATAGATGTATCTGAAATATCAAAATACCTAAATACACATATTATTTTGAAACTTTAGATTTCAAAAATTGTTTTTCAGGAATGCATTTGTACATCATTATAAATTTAAAGCTTACAATAATATATTTAGTATCTATACTAACATTTATTAACTATACTAACATTTATTAAGCCAATCTACTATTACAACAAATTTAAATTATTTTTATGTGTTTATGTGTATAAACTATCCTATTATTTTGATATTTCCATAAATATAAATTAAATAAATGCCTACTGATAAAAAAACAGAGGTTCTCAATAATCTGTTGGTTGAATATACCAAAATAATAAATAGAAAATGAGCTGTTGATTTTATTTATATTTTAATTCTTTATTTTATTTATTTATTTATTTTTTTGAGAAAACAGGATTTACTGAGAGGATAGAAAAGCTCCCACAGTGGGAAGGGACCTGAAGGGGTTGTCTATATTTTAATTCTTATCTTGCTTTTTTATAATACAACAAAATTCATATGGAATCCAATATCTTTGAGATAAGTACCATATTTTATTAAGCTACAACATTGCATTGCCTGGGACCTGCATATTTATCCTAACATAAACTTTAAAACTTTTGATATCATGTTTTCATAATTTTTACCATATTCAGCTGTTTTTCATTTCACAATTAAATTTTATTTTCTTAAAACTTAAATGCATTCGAGCACTTTTTACACTAATAATATTACCAAATACCAAATAATGTCAAAATACAATCTCCGTAGGATAAATTTGATTTAGTAAGTATATAACAAACAGTCACTAGATACTCAAACATTCCTAGAAGTTAAAATTAGCATTTTCAAATAGTTCAATATACCGCTGACATTTAAAGTTTTCAATATGGGAAAAAGAAGTCAGACATTTACAGAACAGCAATCCATATCAGAATAAGATTTCATATTTAATAAAATAGTTTAAGTAAATAATATTGAGAGCCCTGGACTTTTATTTCATCCCTTATGCATTTATACCTCTTTTTATTTATTTATTTATTTATTTTGAGAATGGCATTCCATTTGCTTGATGTGGATTTATATTCAAGCTGGCTATTTGTTTTATTATTTTAAAAATCAAGTCATAAAACATGACAGTCTAAGCTAGGAAAGGACTGTCTGGAATATCTGAGAACTAAATAGCTAACTAAATGTATTATGTGGAGGTATCATCATGTCATATTCAGCTTCTCAAGTCACATTTTTAAAAAATTAAGGGTCTGTATCATTTAACTTTGATTTATATAGCAAAGAGAAAATCTGTACACCCTGCAATAGTATATACCTCAAATAGATGCAGAACCGCAAAATAAATGCAAAAATAATGCAGAAGTATTCCTCTAGTGATAACACACATTAATCTAAGGGTTAAAACTGAGGCTTTTAAAAAACTAACAAAGTAAGATGTTAAGTAAGAAAGGCATATTTAAAAACATATTATGTCAATTTTAGCATGAAGCTTTATTTAAAATATTTTATTTGAAGCATAATGCTTCTATTTCTTCTTTCCATATGCATTTTAGATATATACAGTATGTGAACATGGATTTAATTAAGCAGATTATTTTCAGCAGCTGAGTCATAAACTGAGATATTTGGAAGAAAAAAATGAACAGTAGACAGTTTGGTATGTCACAGCTATTTAAATCAGCTTCAAAATGTTTTCCTTTGACAGTTCTCTCAATTTCATATCCAACGTTAACAGGTATAGATTGATATAATTAATGTTAAGAAAGATACATTAGTCCTTTTTCCTACCAACTAAGTAGATCACAATTCCTACCAAGAACTTACTTTTGAAAGAGGCATAGTAAGTTCATGAAAGTAGAAAACTAAATAATAGATTGTTTTTCACAACATGTAAAATCAAAAGGAAATTATGGTTGCAATACTGTTTATGTGCAACTCTGAAAAACAAGTTTAAAAGTAAAACAGAAGAATCCACAACTTCTCCTGGCTGAACAGATGATAAATTTTGTTTCAGAGGAAAAAACATAGGAAAAGAGAAATAAGTCAAACATTGGTTTGACTCTTTTTAAGTGATCCTTTTTTCATTGACAAAGCAAAAACCAGAGCTGGACAATAGTTAAATGAGTAAAAATGGATTTTATTCAGGACTATTGCAATAGCGGAAGAGACCTTGGTATAGAACTGGAATCAATTCCAAAAACAATGTGGGCAAGTGGGGATTCATAGCCAAGGAGCCGGGTGGTCATCAGTGACTGAAAAATTGCTACAAGGAAACATCAGAAGTAAAGGAAATTCTGGCTAAATTCACCTCACAGGATCCTTGCTCAAGACAGGTGGCGGTGATCAGATATCGTTGGAGGATCAAGAACTAAATTAGATAAGGGGCCTGGTCAAATATCAAATATACAGGATGAGAAATTGTGTGTGTGTGTGTGTGTGTGTGTGTGTGTTTAAATGATTTAGCAGGATTCTCGCTAAAACTGAATTTTACAAGGAAGTAGCCAGATGGACCAAAGAGACGGTCAGGAGCCGGTCTAAAGTTTGTTTGCCGGTCTAGAGTGGCTCAGCCTGTAATCCCAGCACTTTGGGAGGCAGAGGTGGATGGATTACCTGAGCCTGCGCTTTGGAGACCAGCCCAGGTAACTTGGCGAGACCTCACCTCCACAATAAATACAAAAAATTAGCTGGGCGTGGTAGCGTGCGCCTGTAGCTGTGGCTACTTGGAAGGCTGAGGCGGAAGGATCGCTGGAGCTCAGCAGGTCCACGCTGGGGTGGCCGTGAGAGTGCCACTGCCCTCCAGCCTGGGTGACACAGTGAGACTCCAACTCAAAAAAGTAAAATAAAATAAAAAATAAAAATAAGTTTTACAAAGCAAAAAGAACTGATGTTCTCACTCATCAGTCGGTGCTGAACAGTAATCACATGAACACAAGGGAGAGATTGGCACTGCTAGGGCAGGTAGGGGAAGGAGGACGAGAAGCACATGACAACACGATGCATACCAGGTCCACTACCAGGGGAATGAGGGCCATTGGGAAGCCCAAGCTTCACAGGCAATGCAACCTACCTACGTTGTTAATCTTCACTCGTATCCCGCATCTATGATAAAATAAGTTTTAAAAATAAAATAATAAAGTTGGCTAAGCAAAGAATCTTTGTCACCGCCTTAAACAAACACAGGCATGCCTGGTTTACCAAAAGGGGATACGTTCTGAAAAATACCTCGTTAGGTCAATTAGGTGATTTCATTATTGTGTAAACATCATGGTGTGTACTCACACAAATGTAGATGGTGTAGCCTTCCACACATCTAGACTATATGGTACAGCCTATTGCTCCTAGACTACAGACCTGGGTAGCAAGTTACTGTACTGAATGCTGTAGGCAATTATAATACAGTAGTGTCTGCGTATGTAAACATAGAACACAATAAAACATGGTATTATAACTTTTGACCAAAATGTCATTATGCAGTATGTGATTTTAGTCATGAAAGAAGAGAACGGTTAAAATTAGGATGTTATATGTACATTTACTGTTTGTAAAATAATGTATTAAAATATATTTTGTGGCTATTTTTGTATTCGTTTATTGACTTTTTTGTTTTTTGTACATGACTGTTAAAGATTTACCCAAATCATTTTATTCTGGAGATTTGCTTTTTAGTTTTCATTATTTACTGAATAGTTTCCTTATTTACAGAAACAGAATGCAGGTAAATATTTTCAATAGAACATATGGTGTATGAGACCACATTTACCAGAACACTTATCACATTTGGTTGTTTACTATCATTTGTTCACCTAATTTAGGACTTGAGGAAAATTACAGAGTGTTTATAATTATGTAACCTTTTATTAAATGTTATTTTCCATTTTGTCTTGTTCACTCTTGTAATCCATAAACTGCGACATGGTGTCTATTTAAAGTATATATTAAATAAATGGAAGTTTAAGGCATATTGTCTCGTTTTGCTGTTTAAATTAGGTTAAGTCAATATCAAGCAAAATTAGATTTGTTCTCCAGTTATCTCTTTTCAAGGTAGATTCTTCTGCACCTTTCACTCACATGCTAAAGCCTACATAATTGTGCCTGTCGCCCCAGGTGTGCATGTACATCACCAGAAGACCTGAAGAAAGACCCTGCCCCTCTGCTGTTCATGCCCAAGCATGCCTTCAGGGGACCTGGATATTGCCCTGCCCCATCCACCACAGCCTGCACCTGTGCGCAGTGTCAGTGTCCTCGTATGCCTTCCAAGGGGTCAGAGATCACCCTGACCCCCCCATTTACTTAGGCATCTGAGCACTGCTCCAGGACCTGAGGATGTTGTAGAATGTTTTATTATCTGGTAAAACAAGTTTTTGTAAATGCTCTTTTTCTAGATTTTTCTGATTATTTTTATATGTTATGTTTTTCATATGCTGTTCGGAGTACACAAGTATAGCTCTAGAAAAGTGTGCTTACTGTCTGTTTTGAATGGCATTGAATAAAATGCATATATTAAATAGAAGAGTATGTCTTCTTTATGAATAAATGTAGATTTTGCAATATTTATGTTCAATTGCTCTCTAAACAGTTCAAACCTTTACGGCTATTGTAAATGAGATATATTGTCCCTTTAACAGTATTATTGAGAAAAAAATTGGTCGATTTTATTTTTAATTGGTTGATTTTGCATCTCATAATGCTTTTTAAATTTTTATGTTTCACTTTTCTAAATTGTTGCCTTACTGAATTTTTTCACTTTGTGTTGTCCTTGATTATATCAAGTGCCTTAAGCGTATGACCATATACTTTACAAATAAATATAATTTTACATTTTTAACATATTTTTCCAATTAATATGCCTAAGTTTATTTTTGTTTTCATTCTTAAATTTATAGTCGAATACGTCAAATACAACTGATAAATAATTGGAATAGAGCAATATCCTTACATTGACTATGACTTTTAATAGGAATATATTCCTAAAATGTTTGATTTCAGACTGAGGTTTATCTTTATTGGCATGCTAAGAATGTGTCCATGAATTATCAATTTAATGAGAGTTCTTATCAGGAATTCATGCAGACATTAATTGAAGGCCTGAGATACCAATAAAATCACGTGATTTTTCACTTTAAAATGTATTAATATGATGTACTCTTTAATAGTGAGCCATCCAAATTCCTAAAATAAAATCTTACATGGATTTGGTGTCATATTTCTGTGTCATTAGATTGTGTCTAGTGACAGTTTATTTTTCTATATCTAATATAAATTTTAGTCAAATTTTAAAACTATAAGGTTTTTCTTGTTTTTTTGTTTGTTTCTTTTTTAGTCTCTGGAACAATGTATGAAGAATTGAGAATGTCTGACCTTTTAGGTAGTCTACCACAGGTCCCTAAAATCATCTACCTGAAGCTTTTAATGGAAAGTCACTTTAATATATTTATTTACTTATTGAAAGGTAATTATTGTGATAAGGCATCTTATGGATCATGATTGATTTAATTTTGTTCAGTTGCATTTTCCTAATAAATAATCTATTTTGCAATGGTTTGGAGGCGTGAAGAGCAGTCTTAGTTGATTCTTTGTTTAGGTTTTTACAGTTTAAATAATAATTATTTTCTTGTCATTTCTGTTCTTATATTTAATCTCTATTCCTCCATTTTAACCTCGACTAGACTAGAGGATGGTTGTTGACTTTTTTCACAGTATCAACATTTGACATATGAATTGGTCCTATTCTATACTGGTTTATCATCTCATTGATTTCTCATTTTAACTTAATTTTATTTTCATTGTTCTTTTTTTATTTTTTGGCCTTACTCTATATTTTGTGTGTGCTGATAATTAACTAAGCAAATCTACGGAGAATATGTAGTCATGTGTTTCTACTATTCTAGTAATTATTCATATTCCTTAGTATAATATTGTTCAGTTCTATTATACTTCATTTTTAAAAAGTCAGTTTCAAAAGTAAATGTATGTATTAAATCACTAATTTTAATTCATGTCATTGTATAAAAATACACATTAAAATATTTGTTTTTAACCATGCTATGTTTTATGAATAATTTATTGCTATATAACTATCTCATAAAATATGTTTAATTAAAGGTAAATACGCCCTCACTCTGTTTCTCAGGCTGGAGTGCAGTGGCATGCCACAGTCACAGCAGCGTCGACCTACTGGGCTCAGGCGATCCTTCTGCCTCATCCTTCCAAGTAGCTGGAACCACAGGCATGCACCACTATGCCGGGCTAATTTTTTTCATTTATTGCAAAGACGAGGTTTCACAAGTTGCCCAGGCTGATCTCAAACCCCTGGGCTCAGGCAATCCTCTCACCTTGGTCTCCCAAAGTTCTGGGATTATAGGTTTGAACCACCATGCCTGGCCAATACTTACTCTTATGCACTTCTAAAATATTTTTTAAATATCCATAAAATACACACATAAAAGGCATAAAGAAACAAATTCAGGGACAAAAGAAATATGAGCAGCAATAATATTTTGGATCAAAAAAGCAATCGGATGAATTTTAAATAATTTAGCAAACCTTAGAAAATATAGTTCTAATATGACGATGAATTAAAATAAATATTAAACTATACAACAAAAATCCTCCAAACGCTCAAGAATTATTGACAATAAGGAACTATGAATCCAGAGACGAATCTGTGGTAGGTGAAAGATCAAATAAAGAAAATTAGTAGAAATTATATTTTTAAAATAATTATCAGAGATACAGAAACGGTATCTAACCATTAATTAGAAAAAAACTCTAATGCCAAAGTAGTAAGATGACTATAAAGTAAAAACAACAAATTTCTTAGCAAGTCCACAGTGGCATATGGCTGTGACTTCTGGCATAATTCACCTTTTCCATCTATATCTCTTTAAAATCCTTACTTACTTTTCTCAAACTACTTCAGTCTTGATCCTGGTCCCATTAAAATTCTAAAACATCCCTGACTTAGATTATCAAGAATTTTCATGTCACTAAAATCAATGGATATTCTATTGTTATTGCACTTGACTGTGCATGGAAATTTCCGTCATGCATGCCCAGATTTAATTACCATCTCAAAGCAGATTATACATTTTTACTGATAGTTGTTAATCATCTAATTCCTCCAAATAATTTTTCGAACTTTCATTAAAACATAATGCTCGCTTTATCAAAATTCAACATACAGCTTTCTACAAATCTGATATTTTGCTTTGAAATATATGTCAGTAGTCTTACCATCTATTATATTTAATAAATTATACACGAATGCAGCCTGTTGTCTCTTTCTACATATTATTCATTAAATCTATCAATTTTACCTCCAAAATAGCTCTCACCACCCTGTCTCCCTCTTTATTATTACTTCACAACTTATTATCATATTTCATTTCAGAATTAAAACTCTGAAATTACTAACTAAATACTCTACCTAAAATATTTCTCTATTTTAAAGATCTAGTTATGTATTCAGACTTAAGTTTCAGAGAACAAAGGTAGTTGCCCGATTGTGAAAATCTCCTTACTCTTTTCTCAAATACATAAGTAAAATTAAAAAAAAAAAAACCTTATTCCTACTAAAATAGATCATTTTGAAAAAATGAACTGAAAGCTAGTTTGTTTACTAGAAATGGTAGCAATGAAAATTGTTTTATACTGGAAAAAAATTTCACCTTAAGGATTCTTAGTCTCATTTTTTATAATTAAAAATAATTTTAATCCTTTATAATGAACCCACAAAAATGGAATGGGGAAATTTATAGGAAGGCAAGTAGTAATAAAATATTAAAAGACTTTAGAGAAATACTTAATTCTTCACATGCCAGGGACCTAACAGCAAAAGTGGTAAATAATGCATCAGGGTATAGTTGAGTACCACTGCTACAAATTTTATTTGTACTACTTGGAAACCAGCATCATGAAATCTTACAGATAGTCCTAAAATAAATCTGATTCTCTTTAGTCTTTCTTGTTCCTTAAAGTTTCCCACAGGTTATATTTGATAATTGAGCTTGCTAATTTCACCTCTAAAGTGTTTTTGTGCTTTTTTTTTTTTTAAGAATTGCTCCTTTTTTGGTATCCTCTGCCAAAGGAGATTTTTTTTAAAAAAAAACATTCTTCTAGTTACTGTCTTTGTCAGTGTTTATTAGTTATTTATTGTTAAGTAGTATTCATTTTTAGGAATCTACCAGAGAAACTTAATATAGAGTCAAAGTAAAGGATATGTTTAAGACAAGAGTGAAAGGACACCACAGAATGACAATTGTGCAGCAAGTATATTAAAGCAATTTGAATTGTCATTAAAAATATTTCTTACAGCCGGGCTCGGTGGCGCAGCCCATAATCCCATGCATTTGGGAGGCTGAGGTGAGTGGATTGCCTGAGCCCGCGGGTTCGAAACCTGCCCGGGCAACTTGGCGAGACCTCATCTCTACAATAAATCAAAAATTAGCCGGGTGTGGTAGCATGCGCCTGTAGTTCCAGCTACTTGGAAGGCTGAGGCAGAAGGATCGCCGGAGTCCAGCAGGTCGAGGCTGCGGCGGCCGGGAGCAGCCACTGCACTCCAGTCTGGGCAACAGAGCAAGACTCCAACTAAAAAAAAATAAAAATAAAAATAAATAAATAAATATATATATTACACATTTTGAGAGAGTATCAGATGGTTGGAAGTGAGTTTTACCTATACTAATGGTAAATACATAAAAAATAGGCAAATAAAAAGGTGATTAATAGAATGCATGAAATAAAATAAAAATGAGTACAGAAAATAAAAATAATCATTACTTACTACATAGTTCAACTATGCAAAATATTTCCATAGTAGTAGTAATGGAAATGATAATGACTGAATGAATGTTCATATAAATGTTCATATGAATATGAAAAAAACATAAAATATTACTCTTGGGATGATGAGAAAATGGTAAAGATGAATTTTTTTGAAGAGGTGAGAAAAACGGAGAGAGAAGAAAACATCCTTATCTTTAATTGGATGTGACTAGTGTCTGAAACTGCAAAATCAAAAAATGTAAATATAAGCATGTTTGAAAGAAAATATCAAATGAATCAACAGAAGTTTGCAGTAGTTTGCTTCTGGGACAATGAAAGAAAAAGTGGCTACATTGTTCCCCAAGAAAAATTTCCAAGAATTTCTCAGGACATTTTGATTTATTTATACAAGGGAGGACCCTAAAAAACTAGAAAATTAGTGATTACAAAACTGTTACTTCACTCTTACATGTTTAAACTCCAGTCACCTTCAAAGTACTCTCCATTTGATGCAGTATACCTATTAAAATGCTTATTCCAACTATTCAAAACAGTTTTTGAACTTGTCAATTTTTATGCCTTTTGTGCTTCTGTCATTTTTTGTTTCACCTCTTCCTCATTGGCACAAATTTCCCTTAGATGACTTTTTTCATGGGGAGCAGGCAGGATCACTTGGGCGAAATTAGAGTAATAGGGAGCATAGGGCCTTTTTGGTCAAAAGTTGCTGAACACTCAGTATAGTGTTGGGAGGGGCATTGTCATGGTGGAAAAAACAGTCACCTGTTTGCCATAACTCAGGACATTTCTTCTGCAAATCATGATGCAACTTCTCATAACTTCCAGATAAAAACTTTGGTTGACTTTTTGATCCAGAGGAACAAATTCTGATTGTACTACAAGGGTCCCACTATTTAAAAAAAACAAAACAGGTGTTTTTGCGCCCCCCCTTGTATGTTCATGTGTTGATGAAGTGGGCTCCACTCTTCCACGTACCCAAATTGGTTTGGCTATGAAAACCAACAATGCCACACACAAACAAAGATGGTATAAAGGATTTCATACTCATATTCTGAGACTTTTCAGGGAGAACAGGACAAACAACCAAGCCAGACTTGAAAATGGCTAGTGACCCAAGAGTCTATTGTGTTTGGGGAGAGGCCTGAGACTTACTTGGGTTTGAGCTTCCTGACAGCATGAGGGGACAAAACCACATAGGCTTTCTTATGGGTTTTACCATATGTGGGGCGGAAGAGAAAATACTAGACAGGACTACAATTCTGTCAATAGTTTGCAAATATTTAAAAAGTAGTCAGACTTTTTTACACAATATATATAAAATCTTGAATAAAATACATACATAAATGAATATATATGTATACATTTTAAAGTACAAAGCTATAGAATTAGGCATTAAATCCTAACAAAAACGATGTGGCTGTTGTTGTATGCAAACAAATGAGAAGATATTAAAATAAAGGGTGGGATCTTTAATGTTAAATGAAATCGAATATTTTGGTTTAAAAGTATAAATATTTTCATTAGATTTGACAATAAAAATCATTTACTTTATAAAGATTGTATAAAATATTCTTTTTTCGTAATTTTGATTTACTTATTAGAGTTGCATATACTCTTTGTACATAAAGAAGTTCATATCATGGAAAAATTAAAAGCACAGATTTGAAATATTTGAAACTTATTTATTGTTACCATTCTGTTATTTAAATACAGTTGCTTGAATAATGCAGAGATTCGAGGAGTTGACTCCCCTACTTATCCAAAAATGTAGGTATACTTTTGACTCTCCCAAAACCTAACTACCAACAGTCTACCATATGCTAATGGATTTTATACTGTAATTATATTGTAATAACTTATAATAAAGCAAACCAGAGGAAAAAATGCTATTAAGAAAATTATAAGAAATATAAAATATATTTACTCTTGTATGTTTATATATTAAATATTTTTATTCAGTGGAAATTAATCAGTCTGAAGGTCTTCATCCTTGTCCTTTTCACAATGAGTAGATTTAGGAGTAGGAGGAAGAAGAGGAATTGGGCTTGCTGTCTCAGGAGTGACAGAGGCAGAAGATAAGCCATGGACAAGCGGACCCATGCAATGCAAATCCATGTTGTTCAAGGGTCAAATTCATTATTTATTGAATAACTTCCACACCATAAAAATTCTTCTAAATCATAGACATACTGCTGATAAATGAAACACATTCTAAAACTTCATAGGCTGAGGTATGAGGAAGCCATTTAAGCCATGGCATGGAAAAGTATATGGGGAAATAGTCATGATATAACTTTATACTCTAATTTTCATTAGGATTTAATGCCATTACTACTCTTATATGTGCCCACTCAACCCATAAAACTATCCCAAAAATGTACACAAAAAGTTTTTACACTTTTCTGTACCTTTTTCTAATTTTGCTCTAAATATGTTTGTGTAATTAGAAATCATTATGTATGCATATGAGTGCATATGCCTACACATATTTGCTTACATATGTAAATATGTAGATGTTTCCAGCATATTATAAAGTGTCTCAAGAGTTCGGAGTAATATTCTAACCAGTGTGGAAGTTTGTAGCGATACTATGCAAATACACGTAATTAGAAATTTGTTTTTCTGTAGTGCTCAAACTGAATTTCAATTTACAGCTGAACCATAGCACATGAATTTATGCATACAATGTCTTTTTCTGGTTGCGGTATGAAATATTTTATTTTCATGCATAAAATTGATAAATATGTATAGCAAAATTTGCCTCTGTATTGCTACTTTTGAAAGCAAGGTCTTAAGGCCTTTATTTTTCTAGAAGTATTAAATTGTTCTTCCCACACAAACACAAATATGTCTATATTTCTGAAAATATGTTAGTATGCACAAATCAATATATCTACAAACTTATTTTAAAGCATATTTTCAATAAATGTGTGGTGATACATGATTATTTATTAATTTTATAATTCATGTTTATATTATGACAAAACAGTTTGAAATTTCTATTTTTAGAACCAAAGTGAACAAAATTCAATTAAAAATAAAGCAAAAACAAATACTGTTAAAAATAGCAAGTATCATTTAAAATGATTATATATTTTATACCAATATTGAAGAGCAATATTTTCAGCTTCTTGTTGATTAATTGAATTACATATAAACTTAACTACATTCATGAACCGAGGATTTATAATGACAAAACATACTTTGATTATTTCATATTGTGTTATCAGTAATATCAGACGGTATAAATAGGTAACTATGTACTGATCAAAGCTATCTCTTCATTACCTGGTGCTTTTCATGACCGCAGCAGTGTTTCAATATCAGTGCTTGCAGAATTCAAGCTAGGGGTGACTGCACATTTTTCAACATTGGCAGTGGATTGTTGGCCCTCATTTTTGGATCCATTTCTGCCAACTTGTCCGTTTCTCAAATGCTGCTCTCTCCAACCCTAGTCTCCCCAAGTCCCAGTTTTTTCCTCAAACCCTCAGAATAAGGGCACATGGGTCATAACACATCAGCTTTGTTTTCTTTAGAAATTTATTTTCATCGAGAATAGTTCTTAACCTTTTTAAAAATTTAATTACCCTTTGGTTTTCTTTTTCTCAACGCACTCTGTTGCTTGTTCATGCAACGGAGCAATGGAGAAGAAATACATTTTGGGGGTCCATGTGGTAAGATATAAAATAAATTGCTTTCCCCTTGTTTCATGAAGCTGCAGTTGGATTTATTCTTTGGTAGTGAAGGAGTAACCAGCAAGGTCAGAAACTTTAGAAAAGAACAGTTTTGAAGCCTCCTTGGGCTGAGTTAGTCAGCTAAGAAGATGCAGAAAAGGAGAAAAAGTTATCTAGAGTGTTCAACAATATAAATAGTTGTGCTTTCAAAATAAACTAAAAAAATTTTTGCAAGAGGATAACAATATGATTATGGGTCAGGGATAGGAGTAAAAAGCTTTTACAGAAAGAAACAACAATGACAAAAAAACCAAAATAAACACACAACAACGAACCCAGTGCTTTCAACTTCTTCAGAACTCATATTTAGATCCTTTGCTCAATTTTAAATCAGATTATTTGTTTTCTTGTTACTAAGTTGTTTATCTTATATATTTTGAAAACTTATCCTTTATCAGATGCATGGTTTACAAATATTTTCTCCATTCTGTAGGTCTTTTTCTCTTCCACCTCTTGATTGTTTTCTCTGTTGTGTAAAACTTTTTAATTTGGTGAAATCCCATTTGTTTATTTTTGCTTTTGTTGCCTGTGCTTTTTGGTCTTATTCAAGAAATTGCTCAATTTCTTATTGTTTATATTTTTTCTAGTAGTTTTACAGTTTAAGGTTTTATGTTAAAGACTATAATTTATTTTGTATTTATTTTTGTATATGGTGTGAAATAAAGATCCAATTTCATTAGTCTGCATGTATGAGGGAAACCTCCCCAAAAAACAGAATTATTTTTTGGAGGTCAGGTGCCTACAGCACAGGCTTCTCCACACTATGCAAACATTGAAGGGACCCATTGACAATAGGGTACCAGCTAGCATTGTTGTGAAAGGCTGTATTCGGCTTCAGTGAATTTTTTTTTAGAGATTCTTTCAATTCATTTGCCTATTTCATGATGAATGATTTATGAGCACACCTGCCTACACTGCACTAAGCATTCAGTAGCTTTTGAACAAAAACTCTGTAGTCCCGTGCCCCACCCTTCCTATTCACCCAGTCTCCCCAGAGTGATTTTTTGTTTGTTTGTTCATTTCCCCTGGTGAAAAAGTCCTTAAAGGAAAACAGTCTGCAATGTGGAAGAGGTTAAACCAAATATGGGAGAAGCAGTAAAAGGCATCAAAATGATGAGTCAAAAACTGTTTACGGCTGTGGAAAAAAGCATCTTGATAGGAGTATTGCATCAAACTGAGAGTACTTTGAAAGTGACTTAAGTTTACATGTATAAAAAAAAATACACAATTTTTTAATAAGCAAATTATGGGTTATTTTGGGCTCCCCATCCAAAATACTCAGTTGTAATATTAACATTTATTGAAGAGACTGGCCTTTGCTCATTTTATGTTATCTGCACCTTTGTTAAAAACAAACTAAGGCAGAGCATGAGGGCTCGTGCTTATAATCACAGTACTTCAGAAGGTCAAAGTTTGCTTGAGCCTAGGAGTTCCAGACCAACCTGAGCAACATAACAAGACTTCGACGCAAATATACATACATTTATTCATCTGGGCAGCGTGGTGCAGTACCTGTAGTCTCAGCCAGCTACTTGAGAGACTGGGGCAGAAGAATCACTTGTGCACGGAAGGTTGAGGCTGTGGTAATCCAAGATCATGCCAGTGCGCTTAGCATGGGTGACAGAGTGAGACTCCAACTCAAAAAAAGAAAAAAAAAGAAAAAGAAAGAAATCAAATAGCCAGTCACAGTAGCTCATACTTGTAAACCCTGCACTTTGGGAGGCTGAGGCAGGACAATTGCTTGAGTCCAGGAGTTTGAGATGAGCCTGAACAACAAAGTAGACTCAGTCTCAAAAAAAAAAGAAAAAAGAAAAATCAAATTCACCATAAGCATGTGAATAAATCCACGAAAATTTTTTATTTATGAGATTTTTATCCTGTTTCATTTGTCAATGTATCTGTTTATATGCCATTACCAGGCTGTTTTGGTTAATATAACATTGAAATATATTTCAAAATCAGGTACTGAGATGCCTGGAGATTTTTTTCTTTGTGCTCAGGGTTGCTTTGGCTATCTGGGGCCTTTGGTGGTTTCTTATGAATTTTATAATTATTTTTTTCTATTTCTGTGAAAAATTTATTTGGAATCTTAGAGATTTTATTGAATTTGTAGATTCAAGATCATTTTCATGATAAAAAAATTTCAACAAATAAGTATAAGATGATTGTACCTCCATAAAATTAAGCCCTTCTATTAAAAACACATAGATAATACACTCAGTAGTAAAAAGTTGATCATTTTCATTTTAAGATCAGAAACAGGGCCGGGCTCGGTGGCTCAGCCTGTAATCCCGGCACTTTGGGAGGCCAAGGAATGTGAATTGATTGAGCCTGCGAGTTCTAGACCAGCCTGGGCAACTTAGTGAGACCTCCTCTCTACGATAAATCAAAAATTAGTCGACTGTGGTAGCGCGTGCCTACAGTTCCAACTACTTGGGAGACTGAGGTGGAAGGATCGTGGGAGCCGGACATGTCGGCACTGGGGTGGCCATGAGTGTGTCACTACACTCCAGCCTGGGCGAGAGAGAGAGACTCCAACTCAAACAAAACAAAACAAAACAAAAATCTAGGAAACTATTACTTTTATTGAAACAAATTTTTTTTTTTCTCCTTGCCTGATCCCTTCAAAAACTGCAAACCATTATGGCATATTCTTACTTTAGTGGATAAATAGTTGTTTGCATAGATTCAATAGGAATCTTTATTCTTTATTGTAGAACATAATTTAAAACTTTTGTTAAACTTCCAAGACTTTTAGTTCAATGTTATGTGAAGTAAATGATATGTTAAGATGATATATAAAAACAATATGACTAGACAATTTTAAGAACTTAAGGTTGACTTTATGAAGCCAGTGTCTACAAAAAAAAAAAAAAAATGCGGGTACTTCCCAGCCTTACAGATTAGTAAGAAAGTCACTTTCTGGAAGACTAAGAAAACAGAATATTCTGTAAACTTAGTAAAGAGGGACATTTATTCAAATCTATAGATAATGTCAGTAGATTCTGATGACAAATTCTTGCCTTATCTTCATAGCCTTTACAGGGTTTTAAAAGTTTTTTCTTAGATTCTTTATAAAAAATCCTACAAAGCAATCTTAGAGGTACCTGTGTAACCAATTGTCATCTTACCGTAATTATGTAAATATCCAAGACAAATTTAATAAGACCTAAATTATTTTGTAAAGAATAATCTTATTTGTATAGTTGTATCATCTTTGATTTAAAAAGTGGGGTGAATATGAGAGAAATGTTATGTTTCAATGGAAAAGTACAACATACCTTTATGTGTTATTAGGTATGAGTCTTGTTCATCTTCTTTAGGCTTTATTATCTCTCTGTACATTGAATCTGATCCTGTTCCTTTACACATTCCACCAGCCCTTATTAAATCTTTATTTATTCCAATTTTCTTCAATAGTTGGCTACAGTTCTCCAAATAATTAACTGCTAACTTTTCTCCCTCTTTCCTGATTTGGCATCACTGAGAACTAAAACCTGACTCTTCAGATCTTTATTGCAATTTAGATAGTCTTCCAGCCGCCCTTTCCCCTTAGAATCTAAAAATAATTCCTGCAAGCTAAAGCCAAACAACTTAATATAAATGTCAAAGAATTATTTTCCATAGCAGATTATGTATGGGCAACCTTTGTGCTTAGAGATGTTACTACTTGGACCACTTGAAATTCTACAAGAAGCCCCATCTTTCATAGTCTGCTCTAGGAAATAACCATGACCGTGACACTGATGTCTACACCACACCACAAACATTCAGACTACAAACAGGGGAATCCCTCAGATTGTCGCTGCCATACTCACTTCACCAATGGAAGGAAGTTAGAGCTCCATGTTCAGAAATTTTCTCAACTGACTGCTTTCCAGACCCCCAAACTAGCTCTATTTTGTTCTAACAAAATATATTCATACCTTGTCTATTTTCATAGAGATACCTCTTACTAAGTGCAAGACAATTTGTACCATCTATTAAAAATTCTCTATTACCAAGTCTCAGCAGTTGGTTCACCTGGTCCTTAATAAACAAAAGTTGATCAAATGAGAAATGGACTCATCGTGTTCAGGAAAAAAAGAAAGAAAAAAAATTTTATTTTCTTTCTTTGCACAAGATGAGGGAACTGAAAAAAAAAAAGAAAATTCTTTCCTTGACCAAACTCTAGCCAGAATTCCCTAAATGTTCTTCACAACTAAATGTCAATCTTGATCTATACAAAATTGAATAACACTAATATAATCTCTAAACGCTCAAGGCTGCGTTTCTATGATGATCCTCAGCCTACTTAAAGTTCCTGCCTGAGAAAACCCAAGGCTGCCAAAAGAATTTACTCTTTGATTCAGCCAATAACTTCCAATAGGGCACCTGTCTCCTAGTCTCAGTAGGGAGAGTGGGAGCCTGACTTAAATAAATGTCTATTAATAAACTAAGATGAATTAACATGAACCAATCCTTTCTTTACACTTTTTGTAATCTTTTTATTTCCCTGACATTATTAAGACCTCGCTCAAACCTGCTGCCTGTTCCCTCATTCTCTTTTCACAACATCCAGGCACTTCTGTACAAATCAGACTTGAGTCCACACTGGAGGTTTTTCTGTATTACATTCTGTCCTTACTAGCAAAAAAAAAAACCAAACAAACATAAATTTCAGAACTCCTTTGGAGTCGTCCAAGGCTAACTTTTCTACATTGCTGAGAATTGTTGTTGGATTGGTTTGGTTTGTTTTATACCTGGTTTTACTGGTTAAATAAATTGGTTTTGTCACATGACCAAAGAGGTGAAAGGCGCCACTGGAAATTTTTGCCTGGGCCCTCCTTGCTCATGCATGAAGATTACTTGTGCATATACTTTTTGGTTCATAAATATAAAACATATTCTTTTCAACTGAGAAGGAAATCTGGAGGCTTGCATCTAGAATTCTCATACCCTTATTGATTACTTGAAATTTTATTCTATGTTGCTCTACAAAAAGCTTGTCAGTACACATTGGAGGTCAGATAATCTTTTCAATTATCTGATCTTGTATAATTGGTAGAGTTTCCAGAGGCTTTCTTTTTTAGTATGGTGCCCTTCACCCTGACCATTGAGAATATATGTCACTAAACTTGACCCAAAATTTTGGTTCTTCAACTTGTAAAATCTTCTGAATGGAGTTTTGATGATATACTGTGACAGACCTGGCTTCTTCTGGTACAACAAACTCAAGTTAAAAAATAAAACGCAAGTAGATTTTTCTTATCAAGATATCTTTAAAGTCATGCCAGGTAGAGGCTGATGTAATAATAAAGGTTATGTGTGTTTTTACAATAAATACCATAGTTAAGCTAGTATGGACAAATATTAGCCTAGAGGTGCCAATATTTTGAAGTAGGCTGGAAATGCTTACACTTTTGTAGAAGAGTTCTTTTTATATTACTTCTATTTGACATCTTTTAAGTTCTTAATTATATTGTTGCTGAAGTGAATAGAATTAATATATTTATCTTTTTAGAGAATTCTTTATTGTGTACTTGTGCTTATATGGATTCCCTTAAAATATAATTATTAGTTATTCTATTTATAATTTCCCTTAATTTAAAATATTGCACTATGATAGTAACATTATTCATAAATTGAATCAGTATTTCATAACCTTGCCTAAAATTCATGGTTTTTGAAAATTATTTTAGATAACATAATCTCTTTCAAGCCAAAAGTTTTGCTTTCTAAATTGATTTGAATTAATCATATCATGAACATTTGACCTCTTTGACAGTAGATTTGTTTAATGCAATTTTGGATCACTATTCCAGTCATAGGTTGGAACCAATTTAAATATGAAATACTGTTTTTAACACATGAAGGTATAGTGAGTCAGAAAGTATTTTTATAATATCAATCATAAATCTACCTGTACTGTTCAGTGTTTTTTGTTTTACTCTATAAAGATTAAATTGATTGTGATAAAGTCACATTGTCCTTAAATATTTTTCTCTTTAGATCCAGCACTGTTGCAAATTTTACTATATCCATTATAAAGTAAACTGACAACTATAAACTTATCACAAATTATCTGTAAAGAAAAATTGAGTTTCACTCTTTATTTTGGAATTTCATTGAACTACTGAAAAGACTTCATGACATTTAATCCTACTTATATTAACCTATGCTTTTATAGAGCATATCTATATAAAGAAGAAATACTTTAAAAGATGAATTATTAAGCCAAATATATTTTTTCCTTTTTAAAGATGCTATGGGGTCTATGGGAAAATTATGATGTATGCTAGCTTTTTATGTGTAATGATATAGTTTTTTTGCCTTATTATTATTAATATTGTTGCTATTGTTTGCAGGAGAATGATCCGTTTAGACTGATTAGATAGTCACTGCTTTACTGTGTCTGGAAAAAAAAAAAGTTTATTGTAGCTAGAAACTCAAATAATGGCAGAGGATAAGGCAGCACCAACCTCCTGGCTTCAAAAGATGCAAGTCTGGAAAAATAGCTGCAAAGAAAGATAAGAGTAATGCATGAGGAATTGTCTGATATCTATTTGCAGTCATGGGTATTATTTTTCATGCTTTTTTCTATATTTTGTCTAGATCCATATGATGTTTCCTGTCTTGCTATGCACTGTGTTTTACTAACCAACTTGTCTCCATTTCTTTTGCTCTATAAACAAAAAATTCCAAAAAAGTGCAACTCTTTAATAAAAACAAAGTAAAGCACACACAACAAAACAAAACAAACACACCCACAAAAGTCACACCATAGATCTATCAGCTTGTAGAAATATCTCATGATACTGAAAGGATAAAAACTCAAGTATGCTTCATGACCATAATCATTTTCCTTGAAGCAGATGTTTGTGGTGAGCAGCAAATTCAAAATCATTTTTTCTCATCCAAATGATGGAGTCTCCAGTGGCAGCATCTTAACTACAATCAAAGTAGAATAATTTAAAGTAAATCTGTGTGGCCAAAAATGAGATAAGCTTTTCAAAAATACAATAGAGTGAATATTACACTTACATTATTTAATATGACTAGTGGGCCTTACGATTTCCTTTGCAAACAAGTTTTTACTAAGTTCCCTGTTTACTAATATACTCCACAATGAACTCTTTTGCATCCAACCTTGCTCTACCCTTAATAGAAAATTCAGATTTGCCACTTGGAAGACTTTGTGAATAGTGCAGCAGTTTTACATAATATCCCTGATGAAGCATTAAATATGATTAGCTTTATTAAATCTTGAGTCTCGAGTAAACATTTTAAAATACTCAGTGTTCTGAAATGGATAGGGTGCACTTCTATATAATGGTTATCTTAAGGTAAAGTCATTTTTATTACATAAACACTTTTTCCTTGAAGTAACCACTGGTTGTTAAGTAACGATTATTAAGATTCGGGCATCTACATATGTTTACTTAAAAGTAAATAAAAGTAACCTCTCATTTCAATTAAAAAATTATATTTTTGCCAATAATAAAATGTTTTTAAATGAAAATTAGAATTTTTGAAAATTATTATCTGCTATTGTGAGCATGAAAGCTTCTCAATACTTAAAGTGATGAGTTTATTGATATTAAACATCAACTTTTGAATAGTATATCGAAATTTAAAAGAACTACATTATTCGATGAAACAATATATCCAAAATGGCTAAAGCATAATGTTACAAATATCCACTACAAAGTGGATTTTAATCCAAGAGACTTTGAAGATTTTTATTTATAACTTTTAAAATGGAGTATATTCTTTAGAAAACTACCACTTGATTTTTAACATAGCATAAATATCCATAATTATCTGAAAAGATTATTTTAAAACTCTCTTATTTTTAACTACTTATCTGTGCAAGGCCATTTATCTTCATATGTTTAAAGCAAAAAATATTCAATAAATTGCATACTGCAAAAGATTTGAGAAATCAACTATCTGAATACAAATATTATAAATGGAAAAACTAAAGCAATGCCACGCTGTCATTAATGTTTTTAATTATTTTCAAAATATTATATTTATATTGTCATATGGTGTTCTGATAGTGATTATTTTAAAATGCCAAATAAAAAATATAAAATTTCTTACTTTCAATTTATATTATAATGAAATAATAGTAATATAAAAAACTCTTTAGAATTATAAATTTTTAAGTATAAATTTATTGCAAGACCCAATATTTTGAGAACTGATGTCATAGTATTCCTTTAAGTCTGAATGCCTCCTTATTATAAGCTAGTCATTTTTAAAAATTGACCTGTTTTGGTTTTCTTTAATGCACTGTCTCAAATTTTTATTTTAGGCATTTTTATTTTTTTTTTTAGAATATATAGAAGTCATCTTTACTGTTGTTGTTGTGAAGAGTAACTTTATATAATTTTTTTAGGTTAATATTTTCTTTTGCTACATAAGGCAGTGGTTTGTTGCTTTGGGAAGACAGAGCTACCTCCTGTTTTCAAAATATGTTTGCAAAACCTGTCTGGCTTCATGAATATAGAGACCAATTTTAACACTTTGGATAAATAAATCAATTAAGATTCTTTATTCCATTTATTTAACATGGAGAGAAAATCCCAGAGGATAAAATGAAACTATTTTCATGTTTCAGCCAAGGAGGACTTGTTGAAGTATCAGTTTCTTCCTTATGAACAGCAGTTTGTACATTGATCCTTTCTCCCAAGTGGAAAACTGACAAGCCTCTCACTCTTGTCCCTTCTTCCTTTCACTGCAATTTAGTAAATCCTCTGAGGCTTTGTAATAGCAGACCTCCAAGAGGTTGTATTGTTTGGGGATTTTCCACATTGTGCTAGCTATGAATTTTTATTTCAGCTAACTGAAAATATTTTTAAATGTATGAGCAAACCTAGAATTAAAACTGATAGCAGTTATCTCGACTTTAAAACTAATTCAAAAAACAAAATATGTTTTCTGTCAGTAACATTTCATTTCTGCACACAAAAAAGATTGTCCTCTACTGACCTGTAAGATCAGTATAAGTCTTTAATTTTTTTTAATACATAATTTTTAAGAGTTTCTCTGTTTTATGAGATGGAGGTGAAAGAGCAGTGGTCTTTTAAAGTCTCAAAGTTTTGTTGATGGTGAAGGCTCCATGTCAGTGTCTTAATATTTTTCATGTTTCTCTGATAAATGTAAGATCTGTGATGAGAATAGATTTTTAGATACCACAGGTTGTTTTCTGTTTCCAGTCTCCTTGGGAATTCGTGATTCTTCAGACATCTTCTTGTAATTCTTCTCTGCTACTTCGTAGCTGAAAATTTAGAAAACTTAAAATATATAGGAAATAATTTCTGAGGATCAGAAAAGCATGATATCCTTGGCATAATTCTGAAATTCTCAATAACTAGCTAAATGTGCTGCTGTGAATGTATTGCTCTGTTCCTATTAAACCATGGTCTTCTGGTGTGTTTTTATTTATCTTCAACAAACGTTTTGACTTGGTAGCATGCATTTGTTTGAAATGTTTTATATGCAAACTTCCGTGAGAATATTATAGTGTTTTCTTTATTTTATAAGTAAATTTGTTTGTATGTTTGGATTTTTGTGTGTGTATGTGTGTGTGTATTCATT
>CAUYQG010175508.1:0-15677 GCA_963574415.1 Tarsius wallacei | reverse complement strand
TCTTTTTTCTAGTTTCTCAATGTGTAAAATAAGGCTATTGATTTGAAATCTTGTTTCTTTTTAGATATAGGTGCTTACAGTTATATATTTCCCTCTGAGTACTGCCCTCTCTGCATTCCATAAGTTTTGATATGTTGTGTTGTTGTTTTCATTCATCCTTAAGTATTTTCTGTTTTCCCCTGTGATTTCTTCTCTGACCATTTGTTGTTTGAGTGTTTTGTTTAATTTCCACATGTGTGAACTTCCCAGTTTTTCTTCTATTATTTATTTCTAGCTTAATTCCATTGTGGTTGGAAAATATGCTTTTTATGATTTCAGTTTTTAAAAATTTATTGAGACTTGTTTTGTGGCCTAACATGATCTATTCTGGAGAATGTTCCATGTGCACTTGAGAAGATTGTGTGTTCTGCTGTTGTTGGATGTTCTATGTATCTGTCTTTAAATCTAGTTATTGTGTTGGTCAAGTTCTCTATTTTTTTATTGATCTTCTGTCTGGTTGTTTTATTCATTATTGAAGTGGTATATTGATTCTCCAACTATTATTGTAGAGCTGTCTAGTTCTTTCAATTCTGTTGAATTGCTTCATATATTTGGAGCTCTGTTTTTGGTTGACATATTTTATAGTTGCTATATCTTTTTGATGAATTGACCCTTTTTCAATATATAATGACCTTCTTTTTCTCTTTTAACAGTTTTTGGCTTAAAGTCAATTTTGTCTGATATCAGTGTAACCATCTAGCTCTCTTTTTGGTTATTATTTGCACAGAATATCTTTTTCTGTCCCTTCACTTTCAACATATTTGTATCTTTGGATCTAAAGTGAGTCTCATAGAAGATCCAGTCAACCAATCTCTGCTTTTTGATTTTGATAATTTAATCCATTTGCATTTAAAATAATTACTGATCAGGACGTACTTCTGCCATTTTGCTATTTGTTTTCTGTGTTATAAATTTTTTGTTTCTCATTTTCTCCATTATTGCCTTCTTTCATATTTTGTTGATTTTTGTAGTGAATGGTTTTGATTATCTTCTCATTTACTTTTATGTTTATTCTGTAGATATTTTCTTTGTGTTTACCATGGAGATTATATTTAAAGTTTTACATTTATAACGATCTATTTTAGCTTGATACAAACTTAATTTCAATAGCATAAAAAATTCCACTCTTGTACAGTTCCATCCTCCTTTCTTATGTTGTTGTTGTCACACATTGTAACTTTATATGTTGTGTATGCCCAACAGCATAAATATATAATTATTTAAAAACGTATTTGTCATCTGGGCTTGGTGGCTCAGCCTGTAATCCCAGTACTTTGAGAGGCCGAGGCAAGTGAATTGCCTGAGCCGGCAGGTTCAAGACCAGCCCAGACAATTTGGTGAGACGTCGTCTCTACAATAAATAAAAAATTAGCCAGGCATGGTAGTGCACATCTGTAGTTCTGGCTACTTTGAAGTCTGAGGTGGAAGGATTGCTGGAGCCCAGCAGGTTGATGCTGCGGTGGCTATGAGCATGCCACTGCACTCCAGTCTGGGCAACGAAGTGAGACTCCAACTCAAAAAAAAAATGTATTTGTTTTTTTAAATCCTGTAGAAAATAAAAGTGGAATTACAAACCAAAAATATAATTCTTGTTTTTATATTTTCCCATATATTTATTTTCTCAGAGATTTTTATTTCTTCATATGACTTTGAGTTGCCATCTAGTGTTCTTTCATTTCAACCTGAAGGACTCCCTTTGGCATTTCTTGTAGGGAAGGTCTGGTGGTAACAAACTTTCTCAACTTTTGTTTATCTGAGAATATTTTAATACCGCCTCTCTCTCATTTTTGAAGGACAGTTTTGCTGTATTTAGAATTGTTGGTTGACAGGTCTTTTTTTTTCTTTCAGTGCTTTAAATATATCATTCTATGATCTTCTGGCATCCTAAGTTTCTGATGAAAAATTGGCTGTTAATATTATTGAGGATATTGTGTATGTGATGAGATGTTTCTCTTTGCTACTTTCAGGATCTTTGCCTTTGTTTTGAGCCAGAGTCTCACTCTGTCACCCAGGCTGAAGTGTAGTGGCACACTCACGGCTGCTGCAGCCTTAACCAGTTGGGATCAGGTAATCCTTCTGCTTCAGCCTTCCTAGTTGTGGGAACCACTGGCACACACCATCATGCCTGGCTAATTTTTTGATTTGTTGTAGAGACTAGGTCTTGTCAAGTGCTCAGGTTGGTCTTGAACCCCTGGGCTAAGACAATTGTCTCACTTCTGCCTCCCAAAGTGCTGGGATTATAGGCATGAGCCACCTTGCCTGGCTTGTTTTTGTCTTTTGACAGTTTGATTATCATATGTGTTGGTGTGGTTATCTTTGAGTTTATCCTAGTTGGAGTTTGTTAAGCTGTTTGGATTTTTGGATCTGTAGATTCATGTTTTAAATCAAAGCTGGGAAGTCTTTTTTGGCCATTATTTCTCCAAATATTCTTTCACCCCCTTTCTTTCTCTTCTCCTTCTGGAACGCCCACAATACATATGTTGGTCTGCTTGCTGTTGTTCTGAAGGTCCTTGAGCCTCTGTTCATTTCAATTTTTTTCCTTTCTACTCTTTAGGCTTGCTAATTTCAATTGTACAATCTTCAAATGTGCTGATTCTTTCTTCTGCCTGCACAAATCTTCAGTTGAACTTCTCTAACAAATTTTTTATTTCCATTATTGTACTTTTTGTCTTCACAATTTCTGGAGGTCTCAGATAAGTTTCAGGAGTAATAATGTGGTGTTAACATGTGCTAATGAGATATCGTCACTCCAGTAGGGCCATAACTCCAATTTCCCTCAGCACTTTTGCTGTCAACCCAGTACAACCTGAAAAGCTTCGGGTGGTCTTTTTTGCACATGTATAGGTGAACCCTCAGCCACAGATTTATAGGATGCTTCTACATTGATCTATTGGGCGCCCTACCTTTATAGTTTTCTTCTCTCCAATGCCTTACCTCCCAAATTCCAGCTACTTTAGCCATCAGTGGTACTACCAGGCTCTGTTTGGACTCCATCTCTTTGAAACACAATTGGGAGATTTTCCCTAAGCAGAGAGCTGGATGGTGGGGTGATTGTGCCCCTCCCTTGCGAGTTCCTCTTCTCCCAGGGTTCACAGACTTACCCTGCCTGCTGTTCCTGCCGGAATAGTTACCCTTTATCTATAGCTATATCTATACTTCTCTTTCTCTATCACATTATATACATGAATATATATATATGTATGTATATTTGAGTTTTATAGTTGTTTATAGTGGGAGTGCTAGACTGGTACCAGTTACTCTGTCATAGTTAGAGGCAGAAATTCCCCTCTTTTTTTCTTGATGAAGTGAAGCATGTGTTGGAAAATATGTTGAGATAGATGCCATTCATCCTCTCTGACCCCTTGTTTTTTTTTTCAGGTCTCTGAGTAATATGGCAATCACTTGTTAGGCTCTGCAAGTCCATAGGTGTGATGTCTTGTAGCCCCCTGACTTTACCATATTTCAAGTGCAGGGACTTCTGCTACATGAGCACTGGTGCAAGATTTTCTTGAATTCTAGAAGTCGTTAATTTATATTGTTACCACCATATAAAGAATGTTTTCACTTCTTCTTAAAAATCCAGTTCTATCTGTATTATTCTGCTCTTTTGCAGCAAGAAAGTTAAGGTTGCCCAGATGGTGGGTTGAGAGTAGGTGGGAACATAACCTTTTCAAAAGTCTACTGGACTTCTTTGCTGCTGAAAGTCATTAACTCATGGGCCAGACTCTTGGCCTTAGGCCTGCAGGCAGAAAGCCATGTAGTAAATAGTGTTTCAGCAGAGAGGGACACACAAGGGACATTTTTCAGCCCATTAAGAGGGAGGCATAGCCAAGTCAAACACCAGAACAAGGAAGTTACTTGGAGACATGCTCCGCCTATAAAGGAATGCGAGGCTTGGCATCTCAATCTGCTCCAGGAGCCCACAGCAACTCATTCATTCAATGGATATCTCATGATTGCCTATGCTGAGCCAGGCTCTGGGCTGGGTTCTAGAGACACAGAGTGAGAGAAGCATTCATCGAGGACATGAAGCTTGAATTGGCACCTGGGGTCAAATCTTGGTTCCAAAGAAAACTGAGGAAAAATTGCAAGGAGCTTATTCATCTTTTCCAAATTTGCAGAAAAGAACATACAAATCATGCTCATATTTTGGAAAGAAAGCTAGAAGTTTCATTTTAGAGCTTGGGTTTCCACAGCTGAAGATATGAACAAGCTCTGGTCTTTTTGGAGGTCTGACGACTCCTGGTTCTCCCTCCAGTCCTCTTTTCCTTCTCTCTCCCAGAAGCAAATGTTTAAGCTTGAGGATGCCTGCTCCACATTCTAGGACTAGTCATGGCAGATGCTGTCCCTGGGCCACTCCAGAAGCTGGACTCTCCCTTCTTGCCCTTCTGTCATACTCAGTCTGTGGGTGGGTTTCTGGCAGGTAGAAAAGGAGTAGTTCTCTTTTCTGTGCCCTGAGCCTCAGTCTGGAGCAGGGAGACTGTAGGCCAGGGTGAATGTTTGGGGGGTGGGGGTTGGGGGGGGCGGAGGAGGTCTGCATGTTCTTTGGATAAATAACTCTATCTCCTTTAGATAAAGTCTTAGTGTTTTCTCTGAAAATTCAGTTTCTCCAGAGACTTACTAGGTTTTCAGAGATCATTTCTGACTTCCTTTTGTTGATTTTGCAATTACACCTCTGACTTCCTTTCTTGAGACATGTTCTTGTGAGCCCTCTGGCTTTGGGGTCTGTAGTCAAAAATAAGAGAAGGCAGTCAGAGCTGTCTTGCTTGCTGGTTGTAGTTTTTGGGGTTCACATATGCTGGTTGATCGAGTTTCTAGTTCGGGGCTCAGGCACTGCCCAGGACTGTGGTCCAGGACCATGCCCTTGCCGAGTCCTCGTCCTGGTTTCCTCATCCTCTGTCTGCCCCTCCCACCAGGCCTCTTCTACCTTTCAGCCATTGTCACTGGCAGGATGATGATATTCACACGTACAGTGCCTTTCCGTAGGCAGGTTTAGACTTTTGAGGAAATACAGATTTTTTTTTTAGTTGGGGTCTCACTCTGTTGCCCAGGCTGGAGGGCAGTGGCACTACCATGGCTCACCACAGCCTCGACCTCCTGAGTGCAGGCAATCCTTCTACCTCAGTCTCCCGAGTAGCTGGGAATACAGGCACACACCACTATGCCCAGCTAATTTTTTGTTTTTGTTGTTTTTTTGTAAAGATGAGGTCTCGCTACATTGCCTAGGCTGGTCTTGAACTCCTGGGCTCATGCACTCCTCCTGCCTCAGCATCCCAAAACGCTGGGATTATAGGGGTGAGCCACCACTGTCTGAAGCACAGATCTTTTTTTCAGGGAGAAAAAGTCTATGACACGATGGTGAGAATTAACTATGATGAAAGTTTATGGGTTCAAAAATAAAACAATTAGACCTGGAAAATATATTGCAGAGGAGATTCTCTAACAAGAACTATTGTGGACTCTGTGGTATGCTGTGATTTATGACTAGAATAGGATAACTGAATTGGGAAGCTGGGACCTGCCTGGGAAGCTGGGAAGGCAAGGGAAAACTGATCCGCTTTCCACATTGTAGGATCAGACGTGGCTCTTTGGATGCCATCCCTGGGTTACTCTGGGAGCTGGACCCTCCCGTCCTGCCCTTCTGGCACCCTCAGTGTTTGAGGGGCCACCAGAAGTCAAAGTTGTGACCTTCCTGAGTACGGTTATAAGGCCTCTTCGATCTCTCAGCGAGCCAGTGTGAATGCCAGCCAAGGAAGGACACACTGTTCTATTCATCTGCTCTGTTGCAGGAAATAAGGAAACTGTTTGATAACACTCACCAGGGCTCACCAGAGCAGGAAGGGACTGATTAGGTGTATGCCAGAAGGGGAGGGAGGGGAGGGGCAGGGGAGAAAGGGGAGTTCATACCTACTTCTGATAAAAAGATACGTGAGTAAATAGGGAAACTACATGAAGATGTGAGCCAGTATTGGCCAGGTGTATCCAGAACTTTCTGATGAATCAGATTTCAAGGAAAAGGTTTTTATGATGTGTGAACTGTTTCAAACCCCCACAAACCTGGTCCCTTCCTTCTAACTCTCCTGGCACAGCCAGAGGAGGTTTTTGTGTATGTGGCCCTTGAAACATTATTACAATTACTTTGTGGCCTCCTTCAGCTTATTTTTAATTACAAGGTCTATTGCATTGTTTAATTGTTAACTCTGACAATTACTTATCTTGGCATTTTCTTATCTTGATGAAAATGAAAACAGCAAGGTCATGTTAGCTAACTTGAGGTTTTGGTCTGCTACAGCTTAAATTGAGCTGAATCAGATCAGTAAATGTTTGCAGAGCGGGACCAGTCCAGGTTGCAGAGGAACAGGGGCACAGGGAACAGGAGCAGAGAGAACTTGGCAAACACAAGGGCTGGTTCAGGAACATTTGGGTCAGATTGGCCAGGGCCCGCCTGACACAGGGGCTGGTTCAGGAACATTTGGGGCCAGGTTGGCCAGGGCCCGCCTGTGGGAGTGGGAGGTGCCTTTGTAGATGATAACAGACTACAAGCTGCTTCCTCCATTCAAGAGCCCTGGGCACTTCTCTGGGATGGACAGTCCAAGGCAGAGCCAGGAAGCAGAGGGTGTTCCCCTGCCTCTCCAGACATGCCTCGGCTCCATGCTGGCTGACCCTCTTCCTCCTCCAAACTCCTGCCTTTCTAAATCTTACTCATCTCCTAAGGTCAGTTCCAAGTCCCTTTTCCCCTGACTCCTCTTTCTCTGACCTCCTGTGGTATTTACTCTATGCCAACATTGGCAACAATAACAACTAAACTATAGCAATAATTAACCTTTGTTGAGTGCTTACTGTTTGCCTAACACCTTGCCCACAACAGGTTCTTTTTTTATTTTTTAAGTTGGAGTCCCACTCTGTCACCCAGGCTGGAGTGCAGTGGCACACTCATGGCCACCCCAGCATTGATCTGCAGGGTTCTGGCGATCCTTCTGCCTCAGCCTTGCAAGAACCACACCTGGCTAATTTTTTGATTTATTGTAGAGACGAGGTCTCACTAAGTTGCCCAGGCTGGTCTCGAACCCGTGGACTCAGGCAATCCACTCGCCTCGGCCTCCCAAAGTGCTGGGATTACAGGCTGAGCCACCGAGCCCGGCTCACAACAGGTTCTTAAAGGCTAATGGCCACAAATACTGGGCATGGCAGGCCCTAATTGTTATGCTGCCTTCTTTCCAGCAGGGGGTAGTGTGACTACACCATAAAAGGAAAAAGAAAGCTTCTGCGTTTCTGCTGGACGCTGGAAGAATGCTTCTGGCTTTGACAGTGAGCCTAAGACTCTGGCCGACAGTGATGGCAAAAGGAAGCACAACTGTCCATCCCTTCTTGTCTTCAACCTTAGGGCTCCTGGTGGTCCATCGTCTCAATCTGTGTTCAATCCCTGGCTCCGCTGACTCCACCAAGGGCAAAGGGTAGGCATGAACTTGGAGAAAGGACTTCATCGTCTGTCAACAATGCTGATTCCATGGCAGAGTACTTGGTAATGTGCTTCCTCAAAGGTATACAGACGATTTCCAAACCAGAAAGCCACTTGGTAGGAAGTAGAGTTTGAGGGTGTGGGCCGGGTGCAGTGGCTCATTCCTGTAATCCTAGTACTTTGGGAGACTGAGGCAGGAGGATCACTTGAGGCCAGGAGCTGGAGACCAGCCTGGGTAACATAGTGAGATCTTGTCTACAAATGATAATAATAATAATGATAATAATAATAGTAGCAGACAGTTATGGTGGCATGTGCCTGCAGTCTCAGCTACTTAGGAGACTGAGGCAGATGGATTACCTGAGATGGGGAGGTCGAGGCTGCAGTGTGACTTGGTTGTACCACTGCCCTCTAGCCTGGGCAACAGAGTGAGACTCTGACTCAAAAAAAAAAAAAAAAAGAGAGAGATTGGGAGTGCACTGATCCCCAGATGTGTTATATGCATTACTTGATGGGCACCGCTGTTGAGACACCAGTTGGCCATTTGGGACAGTTGGCTCGGTAGGCAAATCTCTCAATGTCAATAGCTTCTCCGCCAGAAATCTGTGAAAATCCTGTCTGTGCTGTACCCTGGGAGCCAGTTGTACCCAGGGTGTAATCCTGTCTGTGCTGTACCCTGGGAGCCAGTTGTACCCAGGGTGTAATTCTGTAGGGGAAGGGAGTGAGACTGTTGGTGGGATGGGTGCCTCTGAGCAAGCACCCTGGCCTGTCATTGAGGAGGGAAGGTTCCAGCCAGCTACCCGCAGTGGGCAACTTCTGTTGACCCAGCTCTAAGTGTGCTTTCGTGGCTTGGGGAACAGACAAGAGCTTCCCAGAAAGGACTCCACAGATTTTGCGGCAACCCTAGGGCCTGCTCAGACACTGAAGGCTGAATTTTTTTGTTTCGCAAAGGGAGAGTTTTGTATCTGGTCCCCAGCACCACTAGGCTGAGAGATTTCTTCGACTGGCCTCTGTGAGGAGCTCAGATCCTGGATCTGTCAGCACAGCCCGCGTGGGAGTCCGCAGCTCTGATGAACCTGAAGATCGATGCTGCCGCCCAGCCCCTCGGCTTCAAGAGTGCCCTTGGTTCAGATGTTCAAAGCGGCCCTGAGTTATCTTTGCAGCTTCTACAAATTCCTCCACCACTCTCTAGGCCCTGAGAAAAGAAAATGTTAATCTATCTCAGACTGCAGCTCCCCCAGCCTCCAGCCCCCACACCTACTGCTGGGCAGGGGGAGGGGAGCAACTAGAGAGTTTGCAAACTGCAAGACGCCTGCCTGCCCAAAGGCAACGTCCATATTCCTGGCCTCTTGCTCACCACACCCAGGTTTCATCCCAAATCTGGGCCTCTATGGAGAATGTTCTAAAGATTGAGGAACCTGCTTGTGTGCGTGCTGGTGGGCATGCATGGGTGCATCTGTGGGCGTTATGGGTGGAGGCAGCCCCTTCCTGTCCAAGTTCTTGGGTGAGATTTGCCTTTCAATGCCTGATGTGCTGCTGAAGAGGAAATGCTTCCTGTCGCCCAACCTGGAACGTCAGTGGGGCCATTGTGTGCTCTGGCTTATAAGAGCGATAGTAATGTGAATACCAATAATATCTGGTATTTCTTGAGCACTTTAGCTAGGTTTTTCATGTGGGTTACCCAGCTGAATTCTCACCAGAGCCCTCTGTTGTAGGTGCCATATATAACATAATACATACAATAATATATATAAATATCTCTCTACCTATATAGCCCCTGTTCTATAAGGCATAAACACAGGTGTGGAGGGGTTGAACCAAAGGTCTCTCAGGGAGTGGGTTCTAGAGCTGGCAACTTGGGGAAGGGGTGCAGAGGAGGCTGGCTGATGAATGGCAGACAAGTATTGGCTCCCTACTCTCAGCGGCTGACACCCACCTGATTTGGAAGATATGGGGGCACTGTCCCCCTTCCCCATTGCAGCTATCGCAGGAAGAGGGAGGGGTGGTTTTGTCCTTCAGGGTGAGGAAGCTGTTCTGCTCCACTTTGGTCTGACAGGTAGGGTTGACACCTTGGAATTCAGAGAGGGTGACAAGGCAGATGTTACCAGATGAGGAAACTGAGTCCAGGAAGCACAGGGGCTTGTTTAAGACTTCACAGCTAGTCAATAATGGGGTTTCCTGGCTCACTGGCCCCTTTCCCGTGACCACATTGCCCCTGAGCTGGGACTCGGGACGTTCCTGCCTGAGAAAACAGTCTAGTAAGGTCAGGAGCAAGGAGACCACTTTAAAAAAATCTGAAAGAAATGTGATCAATTAAGTTTTATTTTTGAGTTGCTAAGATATATGCACAATGAATTAGTTCAGACAGTACAAAATGGTCAACGGTGACAACTGAGGCTCTGTCTCCCTCCTGTTCCCTGTGCCTCTCCCTGACACAGTCAGTGTTACTTGTTCCTTGTGCATCCTGGCAGAGACAATTCATGCAGACATCATCATACATGCATGTGTGATAGATTGTTAAAACGGGACCGTCTACCTAAGTTTAATCTGGGTCCCAAAAGCTGTCAGTTGAGCAAGAGGAACTTCAGGAAGGCCATTTGTTAGCTTGGATGTGGCTTCTGGAGATGGGGGAGGGCTGGTGTCTGATGTACACCTGAAGAATCTGAAAGTGAAACACAGTGGGGGGGGATGGAAAGAGAAGCAAGGAGAAGACAGGAGGGGAGGAGGGCGGGGGAGGAGGGAAAGAGAAGAAAGGAGGGAGAGAGGTATGAGGTGCATCTGGAGCCAGCTGTTCTTCCACCAGTGTGAGGCCATTGATGTGTGAGTGTTTCTTGCGGAACAGATGCAAGCCACAGGGGGCAAGGGGCTAGCCTCAAAAAACCG
Organism: Tarsius wallacei; assembly: GCA_963574415.1. NCBI lineage: Eukaryota > Metazoa > Chordata > Mammalia > Primates > Tarsiidae > Tarsius > Tarsius wallacei. The sequence goes on along the minus strand of CAUYQG010175508.1, from coordinate 5,296 downwards.
CCCAGCAGGGAAAGGTGACCCTAAAGACAGAGGACCCCCAAATTCCCAGAGATTGAGGGAGGAAATCAAGCAGCCAGACAGAAGAAAATGCAGCCAAATGCTCCAAGTTGGGGTCTCCGAAGAATCTACGAAAGCATTCATGAAGGGCAGGCTTAGTCCAGAGAAAACCAGTCTGAAATGTCCGTTGTGCCCAGAGAAGGGCAATGCCAGATGACACTGGCGATCGTCAAATCATGCCTTTCCTGTTCTCTTCCTCCTCCTCCCTCCACACTAGCTTAGTGTGGTAGCCAGAATGTCTTGATGGATGGGCATTTTTGGTGGTAGCTGCTTTGGGATAGTGTCCCTAGGATTGAAGTGGATGGGCGGCACACTGACATGTTGCTTTGTCTATGGAAAGGAAGAACTAGACCTGCTGGCCAGAAGCCAAAGTCAGTTCTTACCAAGGAGAGTCATGGTCCTCATTCAGTATCCCACAACTAAGCCAGTTCATATTCCAGCGTGAATGAAGAGCTTTTGGTTTTCTTGGGGAAGAAATCTGCAACGGTGCCTCAAACGTATTCATGTATAAGTTGGAAAACTTCTCCTGAGCCTTCCTGGGCTCTGCAGCTGTTGGATCTGAGGGGTGAGGAGATACACAGTCCTTTTAGGGGCTACTGGACACTGGGTTTTAATTTTTGCACATTCCTGGGAACACCAAATGCCACTGTAGTCTACCAACGAAAGGGTTTGTGGTGGTCAGGTGAGAAATGGAATTTTGGCCAAACTTCATCTCACACTGGGTCCGTGGTCTACTCTGATATTTCTCTGGTCTCTAATTGCATAATTGGAATAGACGTACTCTGCGATGGACAGAATCATCATATTAGCTCCCTGACTATGAACTCAGAACTATTGAGAAGTGAAATATCCTCTTCCTTCAAGAATAATAAGTAAAAACCAATATTGCATCCTTGGCAGGGGACTGGGGTGGTGATGGAGGATTTTAGAGAATAGTATCAAAAAGTCTTGAAAGAGGCAGAGGTTGTGATTTTTTTTCACATACCCATTTCATTTAGTTATTTGGTCTATGCAGAAGGTGGATGAACGTAGATAAAAATGGATCATCATCAACTTAAATCAGTTGGTGACTCTAATTGTAGCTGCTGTTCCAGTTGTGATAATCTTTTTTTTAATTAATGAATTTTTTTTTTGAGTCAGAGTCTTACTGAGACTGGAGTGCAGTGGCATACTCACGACCACTGCAGCCTCAACCTATAGGCTCAGGTGATGCTTTCCACCTCAGCCTTCTAAGTAGTTGGAACTATAGGTGTGTACCACCAAGTCCAGCTGATTTTTTGATTTATTGTAGAGATGAGATCTCACCAAGTTGCCCAGGCTGGTCTCGAACCTGTGGGCTCAGGCAATCTTCTTACCTTGGCCTCCCAAAGTGCTGGGATTATAGGTGTGAGCCACCATGCCGAGCTAGTTGTGGTAATCTTTACTGGAATAAATCAACACAACCCTGACACCTGGCCTGTGGGATTTTGATGTGACTTTTGCTTTTACTTGTCAGGTGCACAGCTGGTGTTGTCTCAGGTTTATATCATCTTTTTTGCCATTGGCCATGATGTAGACTGTAGAGATCTTGGATCTTAACACTGAACAGAACATCACACAGCATGCAGATCTGCAATTTGATAACAGCTTGTTGATTGGAATCCGGAAGTAGGAAACAGTGAGTATCTTTGAAGCTTCAGTAAGACACATGAGAGCCAGAGGGTTAGAGATAAATCCCTGAAAATTCTTTGAAGTTTCTGGGAGTCCCGTGGTTTGGGAACTTTAGGGATATTCCTGCCAAAGTAGAAGAAAAGTTGCTGCTTCCTGCATTGTTTACATTTAAAGAGATACAATGCTTGGAGACCTCTTTGGGTTTTAGAAGCAACATGTATCACATTCGAGTGTATAGCTCTGACCCATTTATTAACTTACAGTTTTGTGTAGCACCCAGAGCAAGAGAAGAATCTGCGGTAGGTTCAGGCAGCTGTACAAGATGCTCTGACATTGGACTTTATGATCCAGCAGATCAGACGACCCTTGAGCTGTGTGTGGTAAGTGAGGATGCTATATGGCAACTATAGAAAGCTTCAGTAGAATAATCACATCGTACACCTTTAGGGTTCTAAAGAAAAGCCACCTTTCTTATGCAAATAACTATTCTCCTTTTGAGAAACCACTCCTGTAGACCTAAATGTCTGACACCAAGTGACCAGGCAACCTCAGCTACCTATTGTGTGCTGGGTATTACTTGACCCACCAGACACATAAGGTTGGACTTGCACGGTAGTGATCTGTCAAGTGAAAACGGCGTCTAAAAGAATGGGAGTGTACAAGTACGTTGTGTAAGTGGTTCGGAGCCTTTTGGATTTCTTCTTACTGTATTGTCTCCTTTCCCTCAATCCATGTCTATGGACAAATAGGGAATTATTTATTTATTTTTTTTGAGTCAGAGTCTCACTCTGTCACTCGGGCTGAAGTGCATTGGCACAATCATGGCCACCACAGCCTTGACCTGCTGGGCTCAGGCAATTCTTCTACCTCAGTCTTCCAAGTAGCTGGAACCACAGGTGTGTGCTAAGTTTTTGATTTATTGTAGAGACGAAGCCTCTCCAAGTTGCTTAGGCTGGTCTCGAACCCCTAGGCTCAGGTAGTCCTCTTGCCTCTGCCTCCCAAAGTGCTGGAATTACAGGTGTGAGTCATCACACACGGCCCAGGAGTTTCTTATAACTAGTTAATGGAGAGGGAAACCATTGGACCTAGTCCACAGACAGTTCTGCAGGATATGCTGGCATACTCGAGCATTAACCTTGAGGAATGTCTGTGAAAAACAGTGGTGAAGAGAACCCTTCAAGAGGGCAGAACTTTAAGACCTACCTGTGGTTGTCCACTGTCTCTGGACTCAGAGGTGACCAGGAGAATGAATTTACTGCAATTCATGGGCAATGGCCAATGGTGTAGCTGACTGGTCAAGGGCTTGGAAAGAACAGGATTAGAAGATTGGTAGAGTCTGGAGAAGAGGGATGTGTCTAGATCTCTTAGGAAGGGGATAGAGCAGGAAGAAATTTGTGTCCTATGTGAATGCTCACCGGGGTTGCATCCACTGCCAAGGAGGCTTTCAGTAATCAGATAAATGTGATGACATGTTCTATAGAATTAGTCAACCTCACCTCCCAGTGACTTCAGTGCTCGCTCAGTGGGTCCATCCATGGTAGGAGGACTGGAGACTACACAGTGGCTCAAAACCCGGACTTCTCCAAAGCTGCCCCGGATGGCTGAGCAACACTGACCAATGCTGAACCTCTGATAGGGCACCATTCCTTGGGATATTTGACCCCTTCTGTCATGGAGGAGTCAGCGATTCTGAGAAGCAGCTCCTGACTTTCCGTTGGGCCCGGAAGACCTGAATGTCCTAAAATAAAAGTATTCTGGATATGGGTTTGCTTTCCCTGCCCTCAATGCTTCTGCCAGCACCATTATTCATGGATTTATGGACTGCCCTATTCGCAATATGGCACTCATACTACAGTGCTTCTGACCAAGGAACTCATTTCAAAAGAAGCAGAGCCATGGACTTGGCTCATGGAATTCACTGGTCTCACCATGTACCTCATTACCCAGAAGCAGCTGGCCTGATATCAGGTTGAACCATGTAAAAGTGCTAGTATTAATTGCTTTTGACATACAAAATTAGCAATTTCAGTGATTCAACTTTGTGTAACAATGGAATGGCTTCTGAATATTCATGTATGGCACCAGTTGGAAGACAACTTCTGAAAGACAGGGTTCTTGCTTACTGGGTGCTGTCTGTATATGCTTTGGATCAAGGACTAGTTATGGTGCTGTTTCTCGGAGCCAGAATACAGGTATCCTGGAATCAAGAGGGTTGAAATGGGAGTAGCTCCCTTTATTACTATACCTAATAACCCACTCACATAAGTTTTGCCTCTTGGCTTTGCAATTTTGGGCTTGGCTAGTTCGGAAGTCTTGGTTTTCAAGGGAGAAACCAGGAAACACAACAGTGGCACCATGGAATTGGAAGCTGAGACCTGCTTCCAGTTTGGGCTCCTCATAACAGTGAGACAACCTATAAAGAGGGGGTTTACCATGCTATTGGGGATGATTGATCCTGATTCCAACAAATTCATTGTTTTCCTCAGGTTAGTTGGAGTTCATTTTCTGGTCTTTGCAACAAAGATATACAGTAGGAGCTCAATAACTGCTGTGTTATGTTAGTTTCTCTTCCATCTCTTTAGGTTACTCCATGTTTGGGCCACATACCAGCATGCCTAATTCCCCTTTTTCTCTATGTATGGAACGTCCTTTCTGACCTGTTCTTGACTACGCCTGGAAATGTAGCCCACTCTAGGGGGTGATGGGAGTGCAACCTGGGGAGAGCAGCAGAGAATGGAGCCAGACTTTGGACTGTCTTTTATTTTTATCTTTATATTTATTTATTTAAATGAGTAGAGTCTCACTCTGTCGCCCAGACTGGAGGGCAGTCACATGATCACAGCTCACCACAGACTTGGCATTCTGGGCTTAGGCAATCCTTCAGCTTCAGCCTTCCAAGTAGCTGGAACTACAGGCATGCCACCACGCCAGCTAATTTTTTGATTTATTGTAGAAAAGACGTCTGGCCAAGTTGCCCGGGCTGGTCTTGAACCTCAGGCAATTTTCTCACCTCCATCTCCCAAAGTGCTGAGATTACAGGTGTGAGTCACCGTGCTCTGCCAGGGTTGTCTTTTAAAACATGAAAAATGAAAAAAAAATTTAGCAATTTCACTTTATGTTGAATATCACTTGATGTTTAATTTCCTCCAGAACATTCCCCAGGGCCTTTGATAGTCTCCTCAGTATAAAATTTGAAATTGCTTCTTTGTTTCACAATTCAAGGGCTAGCTTGGGGTATGAGTCAGAACTCTAAAAGAAGTCACCTCAGCCGGGCTCAGTGGCTCAGCCTGTAATCCCGTGCCTTGGGAGGCTGAGGTGAGCGGATTGCCTGAGCCCACGGGTTCGAGACCCGCCTGGGCAACTTGGTGAGACCTCATCTCTACAATAAATAAAAAAATTAGCCGGGCGTGGTAGTGCGCGCCTGTAATTCCAGCTACTTGGAAGGCTGAGGTGGAAGGATCGCTGGAGACCAGCAGGTCGAGGCTGCGGTGGCCGGGAGCGGCCACTGCACTCCAGTCTGAGCGACAGAGTGAGACTCCAACTCAAAAAAAAAAAAAAATGCCGGGCTCGGTGGCTCAGCCTGTAATCC